>OX031016.1:4980131-5252631 GCA_943736025.1 Tenthredo mesomela | reverse complement strand
GAGAATATTTACTAGTCTCAAAAATTATTTTTTTACTTCAAGTACACACACACACACAATAATTTTCGGGTCCTATACAGTGAAAATTGATACAAGAGTCATTATTTTATCACCATAATTATTATTATTAATATTATTATTATTATTCAATCTTATCGCTTTACACACGTTGCTTATACTTGTACAGATATAAAATTTACAAACACCGCGCGCACACACAGCACGCGAGCCGTGAACGATTAAAGTCTAACGTTTCAACTATATAATAAACATATATATATATAATATAATAATGTACATATTATATATTATATTGTTTTTCTTTAATCATATAAATATAGATACTTATAAATTGTTTGATTTAACGCGATGTTTGTTTATATTTATAAACAAATTTTTATTGCACTCTAGTATATATATTATTTAATCATCTATATTATATAATATACGATCACATAATATGTTTTCTTTGTCTATAGAATTATAACTATTATTCAATCGTATTTATATAATGTGTATGTTTATCTATGTCAATTCTTTAAGGAGGTTCAAGCTCTGCCCCCCTTTTTTTTTTTTTTTCTAAATTTTCAGACGTTTTTTTTTTTTTTTGTAACGTCTTAATTAACGAATTTCTCTTCTCATTTATTTCCAGCTAACAAAGTTACCGGGACTGTGAAGTGGTTTAACGTGAAGAGTGGCTACGGGTTCATCAACAGGTGAGTTTTGAGGGTATATAATATTTGTACACCTTGAAAACAATTTTTTTTTTTTTTTTTTTTTTTTTTTTTTTCACAACAGATTACTGGTCCTTTTTCGAACTATCATTCATAATTATTGAAAATAATATTTGGAATTCGCGTTACGTAAGTAGTTCTCTCGCAGCTGCGTTTCGATGAAAAAAAAAAAAAAAAAAAAAAAAAAAAAAAATTGTTTTCAACTTGCATCTACACCCCTAAATCAAAGTTTTCGTTCATTTATTATTTTCAATAAATAATTAATAATAATTAACAACAATTAATTACGTATAGAAATTTATACACAATATATTAACAATCTCACATATATCTTATCTCTATCTATAATGACATCGATACTGACTTTCGTTTATAAATTATTTTTCAATTTTTTCATTTTTTTTTTTTTTTTTTTTTTTTTTACGTCGCTTTATATTTTAACACGCGCTCAATTTTTACACATCCAGTTACCGCAGTGTATAATTGAGCGGATTTTACGCTTCCGGTAAAACATATCTCGGACTTTGTTGCGGCTTTTTTTTATTTTTTTTATCAGGAACCTAAATAGTGCGATAATTATTTAATTGTTAAAAAATTTTACCGCCTATACGTAATTAAGATATTTAATTTATGCATACAGGTACTCCAAATTTTATACAGTTTTTTTTTTCTTTCTTTTTTTTTTTTTTTTACAATTTTCAATATAATATGAATAAATATAACAATATTCAAGTGTCTTGATTTATGTGTTATATTCTTTGAGAATAATCACGATTATGGAGAGATTTTCATTCGCGTTTTTATATTCTTATAGTTATTTTTTATTTTTATTTTTATTTTTTTTTTCAAATTTCACTTTGAACTCTTTCATCATTTTTTATTTTTTTTTTTATTTTCCTATACATGAAGGGGTCTATTTTGCCCCACCCTCGTTTATATATTATGTATTGAACCGTGTTATCACATATAAAAATCGTTTAAATTGTTAAAAATAAAATAAAAATATTCACAAATGAAACACATCGCGCATGTGTGTGTGTATAGTATATATTTAACGCATACACGTACATACATAAATATATAGGTATGGTATATATATATATCGTTGAATGTGCACGTGCCGTGTCGCTTCAATTATCGCAGGACGATGGGTGGCATGGCGTCGCCGCTCTATTTCTAGGCTCTCTTTTACTCGTTTGGTACTCGGCCAAAATTTAACGAAGTGATATCCTGGGACGAAACGATTCACGATTATCTATCCGCGTACTATACTATTTATGCTCGCGTCTCGTTTTTAAACGATACATAAATTAAAATATATATACCCTGCGTTCGATAAAAAAAAAAAAAAAAAAAACTCGTAACTTCGTATATTTATAGGATTTTGCAGTCTTGCATATATAGTACTTATATATATTCTATACATATTAGACCGGTTCAAAAAAATCGACTATTCTTTTTTTTTTTTTTTTCATATACATATAAAATATTAAAATCATTCGAGCAAATCGGGTCCGTATAGAATAATTTTCTTGTATATCTACATGAAACTGTCTGTAAATGTATAAATAATATGATCAGATAATATATGCGGCAACGATTTTCAACTCGAACGAAAATAAAAATTACCTGTTCTATTTTTATTCTTCTTCTAATTTTTTTAGTTTTTAAATACTGTTATTATTATGATTGAAAATCGTGAAATAATTCAATTATTAAACTGCAGTCACAAAAAAAAAAAAAAAAAACTAAATAAATTTATTGTTACTCTTATTTAAGTTAATCTGGTATAAGTATTTTTTAGTATATTATACATATATACACGGTGATTCGCAGGTTGAACGGGCTATATAGATTCCTTGCGAAATTTCAAGACTAAATTTCCTTTACCAAAAATTCGAGGGCACAATAGTTTCCGAGTTACTCAAGATCTCACTTGACCAATCGCATGACTTATAGATGGCGTATAGACAGCGCGCTGCGCATGAGCGGAAGTTGCGCGCAGTGCCATGGCTGCAGTGCTGCAACCTATACGCTCTGCGATTGTTCGACTAAGATCTTACGTAGCTCGGAAACTATTGTGCCCTCGATTTTTTGGTAAATGAAATTTAGTCTTAGATTTTCACGGGGAATATAATTACCTCGAAATATGGCGCGCTTAACTTAAATCAATTTGTATAGGTACAGCTATTATATATATATATAGAAAATTTAAACTGTTTTACTATGAGAAGCCTAAAAAAAATTTAGTCGATATATATATATAATTCAGTTACTATACTTATATGTACATTCTATAGTTATATATTAGTGCGACAGTGAAACCCTACGTACGCTCACAGCACCCTTATACTTATAGTTATAAATTACCAGAGACTAGCTAAGAAAAACGATTTAGTGTCGCCTGCGGGACTACTTAAAGTTAAGCTAATTTAACCAGGCAGTTTAAAAAAAAAAAAAAGAAAGAAAAAAATAAATAAATAACCCTGACGTAAATTATGATCAAAGTAGTATAAGTCTATCTATTCACAATTATTGGAACTATAATTTTCATCGTCATATATTAGATTGAAACTAGACAAAATATTGGAAATTAACTAAAATAAACAAAATTTAACGTATAAATGAATGAGATAAAATAAAATTATATAGCGTCGAAATTTAGTCGCTTTTATAAAAGTTGTTAATATATTAATAAAAATAAATTATCTTTAGTTTTAAAACGAAAAAAAAAAAAAAAAAAAAAATCAAATAATTTGAAATTTTGAAAACGTAATAAAATCTATACCGTATTTTATCAATTTATTTATTTATTGATATGACGTAATTTTTTTTTTTTTTTTTTTTTTTTGTGATTTTTCTTCCCTTTATTATTCTGACGCGTAACACGCCGCGTTACTTGTTTACTTCTTTAGTTAGATTTTACTCCGTCTTCCCGTGGGCGTAGGGTCAACGACCTCTCGGTTCTATAGATGCTTTGGTTCGTATAACTTTGTCGAGTGGACTATGTGATGATGTAGGTAGAGGTAGGAGCTACGTACATACGTATGTACTGTGCAGTTGATCGTTGAGTGGTACGTGCGCGTGCGCCCCTCAGTTCTTCCGGGTTTTTCCTTTTCTTTTTCCTTTTTTGCTCTTTTTTTATTTTTTTTTCTTTTTCTTTTTTACTTCTCTTCTCTTCTTGTTAACGTACCAACGTCTGTCTTGACCAGAAACGAAAGCGTATAGTCGCACTCGAAAGGGGAATATAAATAGAAATGAACGCTCTGAGAAAAGAAAAATTGAATGAAATTTAACTGAACCGAACTGAACTAAACTATTATTTTAGATTTGTAAGAAAATAGAAAAATATATAGAAATTTGATTTATATTAAACCGGAGTTTGTTAATCTTTACTCTATAAATTTTTTGGAGTGAAAAATTCACTCTTTGTCTTTTGTGCGGAGTTGCACGATTTTCAATCCAAGGAAGTCAAAATTCATTCTGCTTGGAATGAAATTCAACTCCTTATTCAGAGTGAAATTTCACTCTTTTTTCTCGGAGTGTTGCACGATTTTCACTCAAAAAAAAAAAAAAATTAAGAGAGTAGATTTATTGGAATTTGAAATTAGATTTAATTCTGTTCGATTTTATTAGTTGATTTCCATTTTATTAATTGCAGTATGTATATTAATTAAATTTAATAAAACTAATTGATAAGTTCGATTTAAAAAAAAAAAAAAAAAATGGATAGTAACCATCGCTTTTTTTTTTTTTTTTTTACACTTTATTTTTTCTTCTCATGTTTGTTTATACTAACTGCGTTGAGAATGTAGTAGGTGTAGTATAGCATGATGGTAGGTTGGAAGGGATTTTTCCGGCTCGTATCGATTCGTTATAAAGTTTTAGAAACAAGTCACGTTCGACTTGTATACATAATATATACGTATACGATAAAAACAGGACGAGGGTAGAGACGTATATTATATACATTGATGTGTGTTCCTTAAAAAGGTAATTTTTGAATTTCGACCTGCTCACCCCCCAGATCGGTTTCAATATAATCAAAAATAATTTGAAAAAAATTTCGGTCTTCTAGCTTGACTGGAAAGCGTGCCTGTAAGCACAAATTCATTTTTCGTTCCAATTTTGGGCAGAAATTATTAATTTGAAAATTTGAATAAAAAAAAAAAAAAAAAAAAATCATAAACACGATCGTTTATTAATCTGTTTCAGGAATGACACCAAGGAGGATGTGTTTGTCCATCAAGTAAGTTGTTACTTTAATTTTTAAATTTTAATTTTTTTTTTCCTAAATTCTTACAAATTTATTGAAAAACTAAATTAACACAGTTGACTTCTTTATTATACTGCGGAAAAATTTGTTTTCGAAAATAAAATATCCGAAATACATTCGGACACAATATAAAAATACAAAAATCAAAAAATCTGTTTCTAGATTTTTCTTTTTTCAATCTAAAATTTTGACAATTGAATAAACATTTGTGACTAAAATTTGATTTGTAAAAAAAAAAAAAAAAAAAAAAATAGTTGAAAAATGAAAAGCGAGGTGTGAACGAAAATTGATGTTTGGTATTTCTCCAACAGTCGGCCATCGTAAAGAATAATCCTAAAAAGGCTGTGCGCAGCGTGGGCGATGGTGAAGTAGTCGAATTCGACGTGGTAATAGGCGAGAAGGGTAACGAAGCGGCAAACGTAACCGGTCCGGAAGGAGAAGCGGTAAAAGGGTCTCCGTACGCGGCTGACAAACGTCGGGGATATCGCCAGTGGTTTTATCCACGTCGAGGAGGGGCTAGACCGCCACGCAGACCTCGCGAGGGTCAAGAAGGTTACGAATCCGGGGAAGGAGGTAATAAAACCGGAGAAGATGTTAGCGCCGGTGAAGGAGGAGGAGGCCCCGGTGGACAACAGCGAAGATATAGACCGCGGCGTCGTTACGATGGATATTATCGAGGAGGACCGCGTAGATCTGGTCCAGGAGGTCACCAGCACCAAGGCGAAGGTGGTGAAGATGCTGGCGAGGGATTAGAGCAGGGAGGCGAGGGCGTAGGCGAGGGAAACACGACCCGTGGAGGAGGTAGAGGACGCGGTGGACCACCGAGGCGATTCTTCCGTCGTAATTTCCGTGGTGGAAGAGGCGGCGGTCCGCCTAGACGTCCTAGAAGCCAGGATGGCCAGGTAAGATGATTTCAATATTTTCCTTTTTATGCGTTTATATTAGACCGGTTCAAAAAAATCGACTATTCTTTCTTTTTTTTTTTCAATTTTCGCATTGAGATACTTTCGGGGGGGTGAAAAAAGATGCCTGTTAAAAGCGGCGCTCTCAATATTAAGATTTAGAGGTCGCTCATCGCGGATTTCTATTTTCCATTTGAATAGCATAGGAAATTTTTTTTTTTTTTTTTTTTATATATATAATTTTGTAGCTCACAAACCAATGAATAAATCCAAATGACTCATACATATTTTCATAGGAAATTGAACACTCTACAAAAAGCTTCTCTTATCATTTTTTGATAAATTGACTCCTTCCAAAGTTATTCAAGCTCAAAGTTCAATTTATAGTTGAGTCAACTATTTTTTTTTTTTTTTTTTGTGATTTTTTTTTTTCCACAATGATAGATACATTTTTTAGAGTGTTCAATCCCCTATCAAAATATGTAAGAGTCATTAGGATTTGTTCATTTGTTTGTGAGCTACGAAATTCTGAAGAAGAAAAAAAAAATTAAATTCCTATGCTATTTAAATGGAAAATAGAAATCCGCGATGAGCGAGCTCTGAATCTTAATATTAAGAGCTCCGTTTTTAACAGGCATCTTTTTTCACCCCCTCGAAAGTATTTCAATGCGAAAATTGAAAAAAAAAAGAACAGTCGATTTTTTTGAACCAGTCTAGTTTATATTTATACATAATATGCGTATTATTATTCGTCGTCGATACCTACTTTTTTTTTATTTTTTTAAACTACCCGATTAATATATGGTGATGGTATATATATGTGTACTGAAAAATTATATGTAGTTGATATAGCGCGAGTTTGAATTATATTATAGCGGGTCTTTTTTTTTTTTTTTTTAGGTATGTTTTTCATATTTTATTCGTATTATGAAAATTTAGGATTTTTTTTTTTTTAACATTACTTGGAGAGGGAAAAAGAATAATGCAGGGATTTTACTGCCGAATGGGTAATAAAAAAAAAAGTAAAATACTGGTCGCCGATAGACTGGAGGAATTTTTGTTGTCAACCCTGTTTAGATATTTATATATGCATTAGGGTGTCCGTTATTTCCCGAATTGACTTTTTCTACTTGGGTATGGGTCAAATCATTAGTTTTGAGCCTAAAAAGAATTATGCTATTTTTTTTTTGTTTTTTTTTAAACTGCCCATTAACCCCTGCCTGTAGGACGATACTTGTCCCATTTGATTAACACGGGATTTTTACCCCTTTTTAGACTTTAATTTTTTTTTCGCTGACTACTGTCATTACCCCATGAAATATTGTTGATTCTACTACTGTGGTGACCTCTTTGGATGGACATATTTTTATATTGATGGAAAAAAAAAAAATTTTTGGAGTTTTGAAGCGGTAAAATTTTTTTTTTTACCATATTGTCTAATATCTTTCGAATATTTTTCAATTCAAACAAAAAGCATTGAAAAGTCAATAAATTCAAAAGTATTCGAAATTTACTGAAAAATACAGTAAAAATAAATTTTGAAAAAAACATCAAAACTTGTGAAAACTTTTTTTTTTTTTCACCAATATAAAAATATGTCCATCCAAAGAGATCAGAACAGTAGTAAAATCAACAATATTTGGTGAGGTAATGAAAATAGTAAGCGAAAAAAAAAAAATTAAAGTCCAAAAAGGGGAAAAATCCCATGTTAATCAAATGGGACAAGTATCGTCCTACAGGCAAGGGTTAATGGCACTTGAAAAAAAAAAAAAAAAAAAAAAAAATAGCATAATTCTTTTTAGGCTCTAAACTAATGATTTGACCCATACCCAAGTAGAAAAAGTCAATTCGGGAAATAACGGACACCCTAATATACATACACATCTATTTTACATATGTGCGGCGCAAATAAGGGGTTTTCCGTTGAAATCTGAAAACTCGATTTTCAGGATCGAAACCTGTGAAAGTTAAGGAATTTGACAAAAATAAATAAAAAATTTGAAAAATCTGAACGAACAGTTAATTCAGATATTTTTTTCTTTCTTTTTTTTTTTCTTTCTTTTTTTCTTATACAGTTTTTTGAAAATCTTATGAAAAACGTCCATTTTTTTTTTATTATTATTCAACAAGTATGAAAAAACGGTGAAATTCAACATGATTCTAATTCAAATTGTATTCACCTAAATTACTCCTCTTACGATATATTCAATACTATAATTAATACTGTCGAAAGATAAAGTTGACTTTTGGCTCGAACTACGAATTTTTATACAAAATGCAAAAAAAAAAAAAAATTATTTTGATCAATTATATGTTAGAGTTCTGTATTTTTTTTTTTTTTTTTTTTTTTTTTTTTTTATTTCGGAGTCGGATGATTTCAACGGGTAATCTTTCGCACATACGCGAATTACTCAATATGCACATAGAGTGTGTGATTAGTTTTTTTTTTTTTTTTTTTTTTTTTTTTTTTTTTTTTTTTTATAACAGATATTTAAAAATTTCGAAATATGCAAAGAAAAATGATTCGTCGAGATATAAGAAAAAAAAATATATATATTTTGGGATAAGTATACCGATACAGGTGATATGTAGAAACTCGACGATTATTTTTCTCTGTATCCATAATCACAGCGTTTGATGTGTCGCACAGTGATTTTGACAATAACTTGCAGTCAAATGTGTCGCTAATATGTAGAAGCCTGCATTTTATCAAAATTTTTAATGTCAGCATTGTTCGTTATATACAGTTAATTATTGTCGTATCGTCTATATATATATTTTATTATATCAAATGATTTTTTCTCCGTCTATTGTTCATTTCTTTATTTATTTTTATATCTTATTTTATATCTTTTTCCGTCATTTTGCGTTTTTTTTTTTTTTTTTTTTTTTTTTTTAATCACGAATCTATGTATATATCTCGAAACATATGATTTTAAAAAAGATTAAAATTCACGGTTACGATTATAGATTATATACCTAATTATCATTCATTAATATATATATAGGAATAGATTAATTCCCATGCGAGGTTTTGAATAACTAAAAAAAAAGCTATAGGTATACTAAAAAATTTGACGCATAAGAGTATAGAGAGAAAAAAAAAAAAAAAAAAATCACAGTAATTAGGAATTAAAAATCGTCTCCATAGATCGAAACTGAAATAATTATATTGAGGAGAAAAGAGCCACGAATACATATGTATAGGAATTTAATAAGTCTCGTTTTAATCTCTGATTTCTATATGATAACTGTACCGGATTACATATTATCCATATTTCCTTCTTTCTTCATTTTTCAATTAAAAAAAAAAAAAAAAAAAAAAAAAAAACAATTATTTTATCCACAAATTTCCTTCAAATACGTTTAAGCCGACGATAGGATGTAATATATATTTAATACTTTATCGTTTTATCGTTAAAGTTACATACATATCGTTCTAATTCGCCGTTTCTTTTCATTACAATTACTAATAATTTACATAAACCTATAGTATTAAAACCATTATTCCTCATTTCCTTTCGCATGTATATAATTCATATACCCGTACGAATCGTATACTTATATATATAATTAGAAAAATTAATTGTCCAACTAACCCGCAACTATAAATATATATATAAATAAATATATATATATATTTATATATTAGACTGTTTCAAAAAAAGCGATTATTTTATTTTTCTCAAAGAACATTGAAAAATCGTCAGAGTATGTCTAAACAAAGACCCTGTTCAAATGTGAGCCCTTAATATTAATATTTAGAGGTGGCGCTTTTCAATTTTCTATTTCCGTTTAAATAACATGGGAAAAAATTTTTCTGAACTTTCGAATTTTATTACTCAGAAACGAACTACCTTACAATAATAACTAAGATAGCTTTTTGTAGGAAATTTGACGCTCTATAAGAAAGGTCTGAATGAAAATTTGCGTGAGGCGAGCTGTTTCGGAGTTATCAAGCCTCAACCATTGAACTGTTCAAAATTAAAATCAAAATTAAAATTAAATTGAAATGAATTATTGATGCATTGTAAATAAAATTTATGATGAAATTTCATCATTTATTTGTGATATACCCGTATTTTTGATTATTGATCAAAATTATTCACTTATTGTTGATTAATAAAATTTGTTGATCAACATTGAATTGAAAATTTATGGATCTTGGTTTTAAAGTTGATAATAGTGGGTATTTAAGTTAGATAAGTCGATTTTGTCGCGTATAAGTAGAAATTATCATTATTTTGAACAGTTCAATGGTTGAGGCTTGATAACTCCGAAACGGCTCGCCTCACGCAAATTTTCATTCAAACCTTTTTTATAGAGCGTCAAATTTGCTACAAAAAGCTATCTTAGTTATTATTGTAAGATAGTTCGTTTCTGAGTAATAAAATTCGGAAGTTCAGAAAAAAATTTTCCCATGTTATTTAAATGGAAATAGAAAAATGAAAAGCGCCACCTCTAAATATTAATATTAAGGGCTCACATTTGAACAGGGTCTTTGTTTAGACATACTCTGACGATTTTTCAATGTTCTTTGAAATTTTTTTTTTTTGAAACAGTCTAATATATATACCCTGTACTTAGCTGCAGTTAGCACACCATGATAGACAGATAGTGTCTTGTAATCCATTGATTCGGATCGAGCGGGTCATTATTTTCAGATTAGATTCCTTACCGAATTCCAAGACTAAATTTCCTTTACCAAAAATTCGAGGACCCAATAGTTTCCGAGCTACGAAAGATCTTATAGTTGACCAATCGCAGAGCTTATAGGTGGCGCAGACAGCGCTGCGCATGAGCGGAAGTTGCGCGGTGCCCTAGCTGCGCGACCTATACTCTCTGCGATTGGTCGACTAAGATCTTCCGTAGCTCGGAAACTATCGGTCCCTCGAATTTTCGGTAAAGGAAATTTAGTCTTAGATTTCCACGGAGAATCAATTCTCAAAATATGCCCGGCTCAATCTGAATACCCGTGTATTTGTTATATCGTAAAATATGTAAATAATATACTATAAATAGGTAGATGTCGCTCAAAAAATCTTTAGTATTTCTATTTAACTGAGAAAAGTACTTTCAATTATAGTTTTTTTTTTTTTTTTTCTCTCTTCTGATTCTTTTCGTTTTGGTTTCTACCTCTTTTTAATTTTTTTTTTCTTTTTTTTTTTTTTTTTTTATTTTGTTCTGTTGAATACTGCATCGCGATTATTTTTTTCTCTCGGTATATCGCGACAATCGCTTTTGGATTGTTTTTACTTCATTTCTCGTCTCGTTGTGATTGGCATAGCCAACATATTGCCCTGTCAATTGTCAGGTGAGTGACGAGGAAGAGGGTGCCGGGGAGGGGGGCCAGGGTGGTGGGTCGCAGCGGCCCCTACGACCCCGCTACAGGCGTCGTGTACCCCGTCAACCCCGATCAAATAACCATCTACAGGGCGCCAACAAAGAGAACCTACAGCCCGCGGCTAACAAAGCTGATCCTCCTCATGCACAAGCTCCAGCCAAGACCCTCTCTGAGGGCGGCGACAAGCCTGTCAAGGTACTAACGAATCCTATCACTGCACATATCCTTGAAAACCTACCCTCGCAAAATATTAAAAAAAAAAAAAAAAAAAATTCAAAATTAAAAAATGGAAAAAAAAAAGTAAAAGTTATAAAATAAAATCCCCAACTCAATTACAGAGAATTTGCAAAACATTCAAAAATCATTTAAAAATAACATCGTGGAATAATATGTGCAAAGAAAAAAAAAAAAAAAAAAAAAAAAAAAAAGTTATCGTGAAATTGAAATTCTATCCTTTTGATTTTTGACTTTTGATTTTTTGTTTCATTTAGTAACCGTTTCTTTTTCGTCAATTTTTGTAATTGGGTTTGGTCAGTCGATTCCAACAAGCAGGAAGATACTGAATTTTGATTTTCGACTATCGCGTATAACACAGTTTGAAATCATGTTTTCATTATTTCATTACAATCGAACAATAATTTTATAGATTGAAATTTAATTCGAGAAATGAATAAATATAATTCATCAACGCCGTTGAAATTTGCCGAAAAATATATTTCTACTCATTTTATATTATTTTCATCTCGTTTTTTTTTTTTTATTTTTTTTTTATTTTTTATTTTTTCAAAATGTGTTCTTTTTTTTTTTTTTCTTACAATTTTTTTTGTACATTCTACTTCTTTCAAGACAATGAATATTGATTTAAAATCATAATTTTTATATGTATATATATATATCGATGGCCTAATGCCAAACGGGCGTAAGCGGCAAAAAAAAAAAAAAAATCCGTTTTTATAGTGGCAAAATCTTTTTCATGCAATGGAGAATCTTTTGGGCATATCCGCAAAAAAAATATTTTTTTGTCGCTTACGCCCCTATGGAATTAGTCCATCGATATATATATATCTGCTTGTTGAAATTGATCATAAATGCTGCAAGGGCTGGTAATCAACCTCCGCTAACCTTCGCCACTTTTACCCTATTTGAGTCAAAAATTAAAAAAAAAAAAAAAAAAAAAATGAACAACACATACAATATTATTCATAGTAACGATAATTAAATTAAATTAAACATGAATGAGAGATCGAAATAACGAATATCGACGAAGTAATACGTAACACACGTACATATTTAAAAACGAAAGAAAAAAAAAAAAAAAAAAATCGTATTTTATTTTTTATTTTTTACTTTTATTGTTATATAATTTTTTAATTTTTTTTTTTTTTTTTTTTTTTTTTTTGAGTTATAATTTTATATTTTTGTATCCTACTCCCAGGGACGACGAATCACCAAAAACTATATATCCTACTTTTACTAATAATTCTCTCCCTCTCAGCCTTTCCCTCGCTCTCTCTTTCTTCTCGCGCGAGAATTACCCAAATTTTAAAAAATAATAATATGCAAAAAAAAAAAAAAAAAAATCGAAAATAGTGAGAAAAAAAATCTTTCAATTCGATTGAATTTTTTTTTGTTTGTTTTTAAACGAATTTTTTTGCTTCCAATATTAATTAATCCAGCGCGGTATTTTACCGAATATAGTCTCCTAATAATTGGCGTGTTATTGATTGTCGGCGTTTGACCAGAAGGAGAGACCAGCGAGTCGATTAATACGTGTCGAAAAAAAAAAAAAAAAAAAAATCACACGTGATAATTGTCACTCTATATAATAAAATAATTTTTTTTTTTTTTTTGTGAATTTTATTTATTATTTTACTGGTAAAAAAAAATTAAGTACTACCTGCATTATTTCGCATTATTTCGCATTATTCCAATAGCTAGAAACTCATTACTTGTTAAACTTTTTCACAGACACCTGCAGCATTACCCGCTTCTCATAGACTAGTAGAAATATCATGCAGCTTACGCAAAAGCTCTTTTCTCCCTATGAATTTTTTTTTTTTTTTTTTTTTTTTTTTTTTTTTTTTTTTTAATATTATTTTTTATCCGTAAATTTGATCAAAAAGACTGTCGAAATATTTTAGTCTTAGCTCATAGATTTATATCTATATAATAGTTCTTAAATATTTATTAGTTAATTATATAGCTCGTAGTCGTTGTATTATCTAATTTGTTTTTGTAGTCGCTTTTTTTTTTTTCTTTTTTTTTTTTTTTTTTTTTTTTTCATTCTTATATTTGCAATTTTTTATATTTTTTTATTTACTCACACGTATATTTTTTACACGCACAGCACTATTGCATGTATTTTTTTTCTTTGTACTATTTACAGTCGGAGCAGAAGCCGGATGCACCTAAGGATGCACCTGCACCTGCCCCCGCTCCACAGGTAATTAATTGCACTCCTCATTTTTCTTTTCTTCAAAATATTATTGTTTCTCTTATTTTCCTTTATTTACAAAAAAAGGTAAAAAAAAAATCTTATTTTTTATGTTGTTTTCTCATCTTTTCTCAGCTTGATACATACAGGGAAAAAATCTTGATACTGCACAGTCAAAGTGCCTGACTGCGCATGCGCGAGTTTCGTCGTCCGCTGAGGCAGGTTAGCCATCCCGAGTTTTAGCTGTCAAACTTTGTTTTTTGCGGCGATGTAATTGATACGAATTTTTGAGGTTATAATCTCAAATGCCACTTTTATTTTGATAATTCACGTTAAATAAAAATGAACAACAACATAACCTCAACTGACTAATCTACGCGCGAAAGTTTGACAGCTCTTGTAGTCCAGGATTTTTAGACATTCGCTCCGCAAAAAATCCTGATAATTTATTTTTTGATTGGATTATGTCAGAGAGTGTCTCCTAAGTATGAAACCAAGTTTGTGTCGTCCGAAACCGCGAGCGTTAGCCGCTATCTTGAGAAACGTCTTTTTGCAAATATCTCGGAAACGGTGAGTTTTGCGTTAAAAATTGTGAGGACCTTTTTTGTAGGAGATAAAATTTCCCATCTTTTTTATTTGAAACTTTTTTCTCTATTGTTAATATTTACCGAGATATAGTCAATCGAAAAAACCAATTTTTACATTTTTTTTCGTATTTCCACAAATTATCGAGATATTTTCCAAAAACAAAAATTTGGTTTTTTTAATCGACTATATCTCGGCAAATATTAACAATAGAGAAAAAAGTTTCAAATAAAAGAGATGGGAAATTTTATTTTCTACAAAAAAGGTCCTTACAATTTTTAACGTAAGACTCACCGTTTCCGAGATATTTGCAAAAAAGCGTTTTTCAAGATGGCGGCTAACGCTCGCGGTTTCGGACGACACAAACGTGGTTTTACACTTGGGGGACACCCTCTGACATAATCCAATCGAAAAATCAATTATCAGGATTTTTTGCGGAGCGAACCCATTTTCGGTGCTAAAATTCCTGGACTATTGCTTCATTTCTCGCAAGTTAGCACCCCTGCCGCATACGTCATAATATTATCGCGAGACCATCTCACCGACCAATAAAATTGAATTATTTGGCGCATGCGCAGTTAGGCGCATCGACTGTGCAGTATCAAGGTTTCTTCCCTGTATAATCGTACATTTTTTATGTCTTCTTTCACGCACTACTGTATCCGCATTCTGTACAACACGTAGAACTATAATTCGTATAGAATCGCATCGTAGAAAAATTAGAAACAGTTATTTTTAATCGTGTATATATATACACACACACACGCACACTATATATATACCATATTTACAAAATCCGATTTCTCCAAATCCCATTGATAAAACATGAAAAAAGAAAAATTGAAAAAAAATAAAATAAATAAATCAATTATACCTGTATCATTTTTCGCCGACGTTTTATTATTCAAAATCTATGGTCAAATTTATATTTATTATCGCAGCTTTAACGTAGTTCTTCAAAATAATTCAGAACGTTAAAAAATAAATACGCGATATATCCTTACGTATGTTTAATTTTTTTTTTTAGGTAATTTTTTTATGCTCAGAATTTGAAACTCTGTTTTAATTCATAAAATTTACAAACTATGAAATTCTATGTACAGTAGAAGTATGAAATTTCTTTTTTTTTTTCTTCTTCTTTTTCATACTTATATGAAGAAAAAGTAATAAAACGAAACACATTTTTGGCATCAATTAAATCCATTGTAATAATATTTCGCATCAAAATTGGTATAAGACAAAATAATTATTGTTTTAATTGTTCGATGAACTTTTTTCTTCTTCTTTTTTTTTTTTTTTTCTCTCTTTTAATTTATCAGTTTTCATTTTTTTTTTTTTTCCGCCTATATTCTATTCGCTGCACTTATAATTATTATTCGACTTCAATATTTACGTGTAGTAGCTTAGTGACAAAAAAAATTTAGCTTGTAGTTAGTTATGCGCGCCGGTGTTTGTATAATAAATATAAATATAAATATAAATATAAATGTATACAAAATATTACTACAGTAATACAGTATAATATAATAAAGAAATATGAAAAAAAAAAAAAAAAAAAAAAAAAAAAAAGGAAAAAGGAAGAAGAGAGAAATAAAATAACGACGAATGAGAGAAAAAAGAAAAAAAAAAAATTTGAACAAATTTTTTTTTTTTCCTTTTTTTTTTTTCTCTGTTTGGTTTTTTTTCTTACAAGTTGAGATAAATTTTGTGTGTTTGTTGAATTTTCAGGAGAGTCAACCAGTGCAGAACACCACTACTGAAAGCACTGCTTAAGAATAATGATTGCCGCTGTATCGCAGTAACATTTGAAAGAAGAGAAAAAATAAAAATAAATAAATAACAAAAGCAAAAAAAAAATAACAAAAATATGAAGAAAATAATAGAAAAAAAAAAAATTAATAAATAAAAAATAAAATAAAAATGAATAAGAGAAAAAAAAAACTTTGAAAAGCATAGCAAACAAGAACAACACGTAGCTAGTATTTTACGTACAGCGGCATCATATAATCAGCAAGCAGCAACAGCAGCAGCAATCAGCAACAGCAACAAGAGGAACAACAACAGCAGCAACAGCAACAGCAACAACAAACGGCAACAACATAATATAACAATTATTGAAAAAAATCCAAAAAAAAACAAAAAAAGCAAAAAAAAAAAAAAATAATAACCAAAAAAAAAAAAAATAATAATATACTACCCCACCCACCCTACCCAAACAACAAAAATACAAACAAAACACCACTACTCCTCCCCATTTTATCACGGAAATATTATATATTATAAGAAGAAGAAGAAAAAAAAAAAAAAAAAAATTAAAAAACTACACCTTTTCCAGGCTAAATTAGATCAGCGACAGATCAAAAAAAAAAAAAAGAAAATAACTGGTTAATTATCTATTTTTTTTTTTCTTTTTTTTTTCAATTTTTACGTATATATATTATTAAACGAATTAATATGAGGAGGAGAAGAAGAAGAAGAAAAAGAAGAAGAAGAGGAAGAAGAAGAAGAAGAAGAAGAATAAGAAAAATACGTTTCTAGATAAGCGATATTTGATATGATTATCAAAAAATCATCTAATTTCCATTTTGTAATCTACTATCTATTATTATATCTAACCATTGAAAGAATTTGAACGTTTTTTTTTTTTTTTTTTTTTTTGTTTTTGATTTTATATTTTGCCAAGGCTCAACGTAAGGTGGTTAGTAGTTTAAACTTGGCCAAACACAAATATTTCGTGGGGTTTGAAAATTTTTAGGAGTGACGGGTGGCGGTGGTTGATTTTTTTTTTTTTTTTTTTTTCTTGCAAAATGATGTGAAAAAAAAAAAGATGAAAAAAAGATAAAAAATAAATAAAAAAGAACAAAAAAAAAAAAAATAAAAAATTTAATAATACTGCAGAATTATATTATCACGGTATCTAATTAACGCGTAAAATTATCATCGTACTCAAATCTGCAGGAGTTGAAGAAAATAATTCAAATATGAAAGAAAAAAAGAAAGAGATCGGGGATCTAGCTATATATGTCGCGTAAAATATAAAAGGATTACCTATTTTCTATTTTCAAACATCATTTTCAAAAAAATAATAATAACAATGAACCAACACACACACACACACAAAGCGGTAGTACACAGATTTCAATCAAATCGCTATTCTGATGAAACTGACGAAAAAAAAAAAAAAAAAAAAAAAATTGAACGAAGTTTGAGAAAAGTTATAGTAAAAAAAATAAAGAAATGAATCCATCGATCAATATTACTACTACTACTAATGATAATAATAACAAGAATAATAATAATAATAATAATGATAAAGATAATGATATCTAATGACAATATAGAATAACAACAATGAAATGAATTGAAATGAAATGAAATGAAATGAAATGAAATAGAGAGAAGATTGATAAAAGATTCTCGACAGAGACGTACCGGTTTATATTATATGGTGAATCTGGTTTAATATAATGAAATTGTAATTTGTTTTCTTTTGTTTTTGTATTCCTTGTTTAATAAGTTTTTTTTTTTTTTTTTTTTTTGCTTTCGATTTTTCGAACGAATTGGACCAAGTTCTTTTTTTTTTTGTTTTTTTTTGTTTTTTTTTTATTATGACTAACGAGTTAATCATTAGGCTCTTGATATATATATCAATATAGATATATATGTACTAATTATGTATGTATATATATATTTTTTTTTTTTTTTAAATTAATTAATTATTATTTCGTTTCTTTTTCTGTGATTTAAAAAATTATTATTATTATTATACTCCATCTCCCTCCCCTCTTCGGTTCACCTCTGATTTATGGTGAAAAAAAAAAAAAAAAAAAAAAAAAAAAAAAAAATTTAATAAACAAAATCAAACAATCTACACCCACTCATATACTTTTATATATTATTACACTTTTTTTCCACAAATAATTGATTATAAGTTGATTAATTAATTAATTAATTAAGTAAGTAACGATGATGAAGATGATGATATTTTTTCATTTGTAAAAGAATTACACATCTATATATATATTGAAAAAAAAAAAAAAAAAAAAAAAAACCGAAAAAACAAAAATAAATAATAATAATAATAATGATGATGATCACGATTGTTGTAAAAAGTAAAGAAACAAAAAAAAAAAAAAAACTCTGCTTCGTCATATTATTACTGCAATTATTCATTATGTAGCAATGATATTTGATAACCCCTGGTGGGCTGGTATATTATACTCGAAAAAAAAAAAAAAAGAAAAAAAAATTTTCTGACAATCATTGATTAGCATCATTGATCTAATTTATTGATTAGAATCATTGATTAGTATACATTTATAACAATCGGCTTGAAAAAAGAAACACAGATTTTAATATTTTTTTTTTTTTTTTGTTCTATTTTTTATTTGTATCACATTGAAGTGACAAAAAAAAAAAAAAAAAGAGACAAGGAGAGAAAATAAATTGTATCATTTCTATACCGATAATTTTCCACAAAGTTTTTTTTTTTATTTAAAAATTTTTTTTTTCCTTTGTTCATTCGTTCGTTCGTTCGTTTGTGTGTTTGTTTCATCAGAAACATTTTTCGTTGCATAATTATTATATAGGTATACGGTTTTTCGATCAGGGTGACGTATCATTCAAGTATATTCCCAGTTTTTCGTCGTTCTATTTCTTTTTTTTTTTTTTTTTTTTGTTTTGTTTTTTCCTTCGTTTTTGTATTTTACAACTTCGTCAAATTTTTCGTCGTTATGAGTTCGATCGTTTCATCAGGCAAAATCCACCACCACCGCGCAGCAGGTTGTACGATGATATCGAGTTGAAAAAAAAAATTTAACAATCTGCTGCAACGCGCATCCCCATCGTGAAAAAAAAAATAAATAAAAAAAGAAAGAAGAAAAAAAAAAAATAAACTACGAGAAAAACAAAAACGTAAGAATAATAAGAAAATAAAATAAAAATAGTAATAGGATGCGTTTGTGTTAGTGTCGTCGTTTGTCACACCAATCCGTTGAGTCCTTGTGATTTGCATAATATCTTTGTTTTGTGTATCTATCTATTTAACTATTTGCGAGAAAAAGAAGAAGAAGAAGAAGAAGAAAAAAAAAAGTAATAATATTAATAATAATAACATAATACCTAGAGAGTGCTAAATAATTGAAGAACCCGCGGTTACCACAAACGAATACTAGGAGCGCCGAGTAATATACGATTATCATATGCGTGAATTTGTTCTCCAATAATAATAATACGATAAAAAATCGTCTGTATTCGCAGTTTTTCGCGTGTTACACCATTTTTTTTCTTTTTTTTTTTCAAATAACTTCGAATCTTTGATATTGAGTTTTGAGAAAACAAAAAAAAAAAAAAAAAAAAAAAAATTCCATCAAACGGTGTAACGAAAGTTTGAAATCATTTTCTTTCTAATAATCGCGCGAGATTTGTATATCAATATATTCTATATACGCATAACAAAAGCGAATGATCAGGCGCTCCTAGTATAGACGAAAAAAAAAACAAAAAAAAAAAAAATCTTTCATGGTAATAATAATTAATCAAAGGGTGGGATGGATGAGGTAGAAAGAGAAATTTGTAACCGCGTGGTCCGCTAAGCACCGTAGAAGATATAACTGACTACGAAAAAGAACAATGCATGTGTTGACTGAAATTGAAGCTAAGATAAAAAAAAAAAAAAAAAATCCGAGGGAAAAAAAATAAGAGGTATAATGTAATGTTATCTACTAACGCTTCCCCCCCTCCCCCCAATATCCCGTACCAAACCCGGTAAAACTTATAAGATCAGCCTTCCACAGTATATAATAACTATATAACTATACTTATACGCGTACCATTAATATGTGGTCGCGTATGTGTGTATGTACCACCACCATATGTACCTACTACTTATTACGCACACACATGATCGCGCGATATTTATTTATATATATATATATATATATATATTTATATAAATAAATTATATTACGTTAACTAAAACAAAAATGTGTGTGTGTGAATCCGTATAGGTATGTATTTGCAGCCATTAAACGCGCGGTGTTTGCATAATTTTTTTTTTTTTTTATTCGTTGCAACGCCATCAAACAAGCGCGTAGCCGCTTAATTTTAACATTGATCATCTTTTCTAACAAAGAAAAAAGAAAAAAGAAGAAAAAAAAAAAAAAAAAAAAAAAAAAAAAACAATTCTCAACTGTCTCTAATGTTATAGATCTGGAACATCTTTTTGAGAAGATCAAATGTTTGGCAAAAAAAAAAAAAAAAAATTTTTAATAAAAAAAAAAACAAGAAGGAAATGTTAAATTCCATCTCTAGACAACTTTGAAGAAAAAAAAAAAAAAAAAATGAAAATAAAAAAAATAAGAAAAAAAAAAACAAGAAAATTAAAAAAAAAAAAAAAAAAATGGAAAAAAAAAAGAAATTAAATCGAGTTTTAACAACTTTGTAATAACTCAGTATAATTATAAAATTATTGCAATAATATACGCATATATACATATATATTCGTATAATATTATATGCAACGGTCAATTAGTTCAAATTGATTTTAATATACTTGTAACTTGAAACTTGATACTTTGACACTTTAAACCTAAAGAAAAATAAGTAAGAAAAAAAAAAAAAAAGAAGAGAAAAAAATAAAAATAAAAATAAAAACCCAAAAAAATGTAAAACTGAAAAGCTTTCGTTTTGCGAAAAACAAAAAAAATTTGTTGATAATTTTTGACGGAGGCAACGTTTTTTTTTTTTTTCTTTCAAAACAATTTTATAAATTTAATATAATACCACCAACGTTCGCTTATATCCGTTGACCCAGTGAATTTTATAACGTAAAACACATGATAACCCCCCACCCCTTTCCCCCGACCCTCCCCCTAAAGCTAATTTCATATATGGAATTTAATTTTTTCACGAAACATGTGCATTATAAAAAAAATAAACAATCCAAAAAAAAGGAAAAAAAAAAAAATCGAAAAAAATAAAAAAAACAAAAAAAAAACAAAAAAAGTTTTGAAAATTTTTCTTCTGGACTCGATATTATTATATTTATTATAAAAAAAAAAAAAAAAAAAAAGAAACACCTCGTCGTTTTCTCAACCTTATCCTTCACCCAGATCTTATTTCTCATTTCCTCTCTACATAGTACATACCCGATAATCACGATATGTACTTCCGGTTTATAACTATAACATTACTTAACTTTTAATCTGAAAGAATCGTTTCACTATTTTGTGTACGTATGTATAATTAAATTAGAAAATAATTTATCACAAACTGCCTTCGCGGTTTTCCTGCAAAAGTAAATTATTTAATTACGTACACAGAAAAAAAGGTTAACTTGAGCCAAGAAAACTATTCTTGATTCAAGATAATTAGTCCAGTCAAATTAGACCTGAAAATGGCAAAACGGATTGAAAAGCCAATTTTTTTTAGGACGAGTAGAGGGTCATAAAAGATGTCCAAAACCACCATAATCTAACAAAATTTCATTGTGCATCGTCCGCCATCTTGAAAAACAGGTAATCCTCGATATCTCGGCTTCTATTGGTTCGATTTTCGTTTTCTTTTTTTAGTTTTGTAGGGAAAAATATTGTCTACAACTTTTATTCGAAGTATTTTTTTGATAGCTGTGAAGGAAAAAAAGTTTTACAAAGTTTTATTTGAACAAATTTTCGATAAAATCGAAAGGGGCCATATAATCGACAATAAACATTATTAATAGTTAATTTATGGCATTTTTTTTTTTTATCGTAACTTTTTTTCCTTCACAGCTATCGAAAAATACTTCGAATAAAAGTTGTAGACAATATTTTTCCCTAGAAAACTAAAAAAAGAAAACGAAAATCGAACCAATAGGAGCCGAGATATCGAGGATTACCTGTTTTTCAAGATAGTGGACGATGCCAAGGAAATTTTGTTGGATCATGGTGGTCTTGGGCATCTTTTATGACCCTCTACTAGTCCTAAAAAAATTGGCTTTTCAGTCCGTTTTGTAGATATTAGCTACTTTTCGAGCTAATTTGACTGGACTAAATTTTGCGGTCCAAAAATGAAGACCGAATCTTTCTTGGATCAAATCAAAATTTCGGTCTTCATTTTTGGACCGCAAAATTATCTTGAATCAAGTTAAGGAGGAACATCAGCTTCGCGCGTAAGGGGAAATTAATAGGGAGGGTCGGTAGTGTTGAGCTACAACCCCTCCTGAAATCTCTCATCTGTCTGTGGCTGTACGCCAATCAAAACGACTCGCGAAAGAAAAAAAACACTGTACACGGCAACGGGTGTGCCACGATTGCCTTGCTTTAGCGTGAAAAACGTCAAAATATTGCACTTTTCGGAGAATTTCTGTTAATTATAGAAAAATGGCAGAATGAAAACACCTCTAACTTTGCATATAGGTTGTTGAGTGTTTGAGCTGTTCAGCGGTAGTTTTTTTCCAACCTGTCACCATTTTTTATTTTACTATGAATATTTAAAGACGTGGCTGACGAGTTATTCGCTATGACCACGTATAAAACGTTCAAAGTTTGCAAATTATTTATTAAAAAATGGCTGAATGAAACCGTTTAAAAATTTGAGAGGCCATCGAATATATATTGAAGAATATATTCTGAAAGTTTCATTTAGTTATCACCATTTTGATGAAGCTGATGTACCTCCTTAACCTTTCTTTCTGTGTAGTAGATTCTCGTATACAGGGTGTTCCAGACCTCGCGACGAATATTTCACAGGGTAAATCTTGATCAAAAATGGGATCGAAATTTCCTCAGCCGATTTTTTTTTAAATGCATATCTTTTCCGTTATAATTAATTCAATTTCAGTCAATGACGCGCGGCTTACGAACGGCCGCGCGTCGGTGTGCTTACCGCTAGGTTGTATGCACTTTTTTCGTGGCGACAATAGGGCGAGAGACGCGCACACAACCGAGCGGTGATTACACCGACAAACTGCCGTTTATAAGTCGCATGTCATTAGCTGAAATTAAAATAATTATAACGGAAAATCCATGCATCTCCGAAAAAATCGGCTGAGGAAATTTCGATCCCATTTTTGATCAAGATTTACCCTGTGAAATATTCGTCGCGAGGTCTGGAACACCCTGTAGATAGGATCAGGTAACAGAATATGATGCTTTCTTCGTCATTTTTAGGTCTTTAATTATATTCTCGAAAATGACGGAAGCCAATTAACTCAATTGATCGTTTCATAATTGAACATATTTATTTACCTATTTATGCACTTTGCTACAAAGGTGATTGATAATGATGATGATAATAATGTCTTATATAAGTTGAAATTCAAAAAATTCAACTTTCACGAATACCGTTTGAACTGATTAGGCATCGTTATCAATCTGTGGAGGTTTCCAAGTGTTTCCAAAGTCAGCCATGCAAGCAGCAATGCCAATTTGTGCGAGATGGGTATCTCTGTGTGGTGGTACCGCAATCTGATGAAATTCTTCAAGAGCCTTTGCCAACTCCTCGACAGCTTCAGAGGGACGTTCAGCCTCCATGGTACTCAATCCTCGGGTATATTTAGACTCGCAATCGGAAAGCCTTACGATATTATCTTCCAAGTTCACTTTTAACTGACAACCTGGACACTTTACCAACTTACTAGGATCACGCGGTCGCGCTAAGCCCCTATTACATCCTTCGGTTGGACACCTAATCACATTTATTAAATCATCACATCGATTCAAATCGAGCCTAAAATTTCACCTACAACGATTTTTGATTTTTATGGAAGCTATGATTTTACCCCTAGATTTCGAAATTTCACTTACCTCAATTTCGTCGATTCGTTCGATAAAGTTTTAAACGTTGGCCAATCTTCCTTGCAAGCGGTGCATTGACATCTGAACCAGTACCTAGATGCCAAAGCTCTTTGCCTCTCGACGAGTGTTCTTTTGGTAAAAATTGGACCGTAATTTTCTGCGACTGGATCTCCTGGTTTCAGGGGACGCGTTGCTCTGATAACGATACTCTTTCCAACGAAGTACCTATTATTTTAGAAAACGTGATCTATGCAGCCAAATCTTATTTGTTTTTTTTTAAAAGAATTTCAGATCAGAAAATTAAATGACAGAGCTATTCCTTACCTCGTTACCGCAGGGTAACAGTCATGATTGAAGAGTGCGACAGATGGGTAAATCGCCACACCTGTATACAGCTGTTTGCTACCCCTAAATTTATGCTCGCTTCCGGTACGTGTTTCGAAAATTTCGTGAGCGTTGAATTGCAGGAATTGCAAATTCCTCAAAAGTAAAGCACCTATCGCAGTTTCCTCGCTACTCGGTGGCTCTACGAAGTCAAAAATACAAATTGCAAGTTATGCAACTATTCGTAAATAAAAATAACTGCAATTTCATTTAAGGGGATATGAAAGGCGAATTATACACCTCGAATTTTTGGCAGCCCGTTTCCCAGCTAAAACACATCCGATCGATGTGAAATTGATATCAGTGACGCAGAAAAAGTGAACGGAGGGCATGATGCTCTTGCATTTCCAAAAATGCGAAAATGTTTCGGGTGTTTTCATATTTATCAAGTACAATGTCAGCAACAACGATTATTCGTTACAGAGCAATCTTGATGTAAAACTGTACATTTTATTTTCGCATTTTGGAAATCTAAGAGCATCATGCCCTCCGTTCACTTTTTCTGCGTCACTGATATCAATTTCACATCGATCGGATGTGTTTTAGCTGAGAAACTGGCTGCCAAAAATTCGAGGTGTATAATTCACCTTTCATATCCCCTCAAAGTTCACTCCAGTATCAAAAAGAAATTTATTTTTCTGACCCTTCTATCTATATATTATGAATTTTTAGTCTTCACATACCGTTGATGTTCGATGGGTTTTCAAAGAAACCAACTTTCTGCAAACACTTGACTAAAAAGGCGGCCATTAATGACCTGTGCAGAAAGTCTTCAGCAGTTCTTTTGTCAGCATGAGTGACCATGTGATTCGTAAACGTAATCAAGTTAGCTTTTGTAGCAGCAGAGTTCTCTTTCTTCTCATTCTTAGATTCCTCTTCACCATCCTCAGCGGTGCTAGACTCATTTTCTTTCAGCTTCTTTTTTCTTTGTCGTCGTTTCGCAGACTTACTCAGCTTTGCAGTAGCTCCAGGATCCGCTGCCTCTCTCACCGCATCCCTCTTGTCTGTCCTTATTAACCCTTGCAGCCCCTTATACGACTCTAAACACTTTTCAAGTCCGTCTTGAGTTATCAAACGGAAGGCTACCGTGCTAAGGATACTCATACCAGAGCCTAATTAAGAAAAAAAAGAAAGAAAGAAAAAACGTAGGACAAAAATAGAGGAAGTTATTCAAAGAGAAAATCGCCAAGTAGGTAGGTACTGGCTCAAGTATAATTTATATACCTATGAGCAGAGCTAATATTTTGCATTCAAATTTATGGTAAGTCGAAAGTGCTTCATCGCGGCATTTTATTCCACAGAATGCAACGCTGCTGCAAGTTGGACATCCAACTGGGGCTCGTAACCTGAATAAAATAGAAATATAAGACTTATGGCACATACTTTTTTGATAGAGAAAAAAAAAAAAAAAAAAAAAACTCGAAGAAAGATGTGAAATTATGAATATGAAATTTTCGATATTGTACGCATTTGAATGATGAGCACGAAGAATGTCTATGTCTCGTTTAATTTGAACATTCGCTTCACTATGGTCTAAAAGCTCTAAAAGTCTCGAATGGTAAAAATTTCGAGTTTTGACGTTACCGATTCACAATTTTCATGAAGGGTCTCAATTATAATGAACTATTTTGACGCCCGATACGAATAACAGCACATTTCAGATTCCGGGTGAAAAAGAGCACGTTTGAAACTCCGGGTGGAAAAGAGCACATTTCAGATTCCGGGTGGAAAAGAGCACGTTTCAGATTCCGGATGGAAAAGAACACGTTTCAGATTGAGAATGAAAAATAGCACGTTTCAGATTCACTCGAAAACTAGCACAATTCAGGTTGAACCGAATATTACTTATTAGCAAGTGTCAGGTAGGTTTATTATAAGATTGAATTAATCATTCAATTATAAAATTGAATCGAGTTTTTGTGCATAATTGTGCATTTCCAATTTCATAATAAACCTACCTGACACTTACTAATGAGTAATATCCGCTTTGCCTGAATTGTGCTAGTTTTCGAGTGAATCTGAAACGTGCTATTTTTCATTCTCAATCTGAAACGTGTTCTTTTCCATCCGGAATCTGAAACGTGCTCTTTTCCACCCGGAATCTGAAATGTGCTCTTTTCCACCCGGAATCTGAAATGTGCTCTTTTCCACCCGGAATTTGAAACGTGCTCTTTTTCACCCGGAATCTGAAATGTGCTGTTATTCGTATCGGGCGTCGATTTGTTGTCTCCACATCCATGAGCAATAGATCGAAATTTTTGGATTCTTGAGCTTTCAGAGGTTTAGATTTTCGGAGCTGTTTTCCGACCTTCCATAGAACTTTAATCTTCTGAACTTAAACATTTCCGAAAATTCGAAATCATCTCAAATGAATTCGGAATTTCGAAAAAGGTATCCAAGAAGGATATCCTAATTCTTATATGTTTCATATCCTGAATTACCTCGCGAAACAATGCTGGCAATGAGATCCATAGTTTTCGGGAATAAGGCAAGCAGCCAGGGGAGGTTCTACGGCCAAAGTATCACCAACATGGATGTCTTCAGCTGCCGCAGCATACCTTCCTGTTGTTTGGGCCTCCTCGATCTTCACAAGTCTCGATAATCGTGGATACGAAGGATTCGAACCTCCCGTTAGTGGAGGAGCAGTAATCGCTTGTAATCAGATATCTAAATAGTTATACCGTCAGAACAATTCCTCAAGTCATAAAAATTGAGTCACCGTTCAAAATGAAAATCATTCATCATCATCATTATTATTATTATTATTATATTTAATTGCAAGAATTTCCAGTATCTCAAAATCGTAAATCAATCAAAAACCTGAACCAGAAATTTTGAAAATTACAAGGTGTTGCATATAACACGGCGCAACTTCACCGACTGGGTGAAATTCTTCTTCAATTTTACATTCGTGTTTGACGTCTGATTTCTCTGCTAAAAATTTTTCCTCAAATTAATTTAAATCGTTGCTGATTCTGCACTCACGTTTTCGTTCCTCCGTTTCTGATATCAAATCGTTTTTTACAATCGGATTTCTTAAAGCGTCGATTTCCTTCAGCAACATTTGCCTCTCGACGATTTCCTCCTGACCCAAAAATCTTCCGGATAATTCAAAGCACACCCTCGCCTTCTCGATATCGCCAATATTCTTTTGATAGATTCCCATCTTTCGGTAGAACTGAGATCTGCCCGAAACGCGATAAGGAGAAAGAGAGAGAAAATCAATCGGACGATTATACCAATGCCCATACAATTTTCGAAAATGTTACATTTGCATACGGGGAAAAACGCTTCCAATGCATTAAAATCAAATCATTTTGTCAATTTTTATCATTTACTGATTCCGATTGCATTCAAACTTGTGATAACGTATTGTATACCTCATAGAATCCGGAACGCCTTCTGCAGCAGCAAGTTTCAAATCCTCTAAAGCAAATTTGTGCTCTTTCTGTGCAGTAAGAACGTCCGCTCTGGCTATAAGAGCCATGGTCAAGGTGTACCCTTTGTCTATGGATTTATCTTTCCCTATAAAATTGGTAAATAAAATAAATAAATAAAATTGATTTCACCAATTTTTTATACCGATATCGGTTTTTCCAAATTTCAACTTTTCCTCTTCTCCCACCTACCGTTCGTTGGTGCTCTGAGAACAGCTTGACTAAGTAGAAGCAGTGCTCTGGTCTGATGATTGGCGTTCATATTTTGCACACCTTCGAGTCTCTTGCTTCGCGAAATTCCCGAATCTTTATCTCTGTACAATTCTTTGACGTGTCTCAAGGTTTCTAGGACAATTCCGTTTATCTTAACATCGGTAAATACGGTTCTCAACCGGTCTTCGTCCGTTTCTAGTTTCCCAAATATTTTTGAAATCCACGATGGACCCACAGCTTCTGTTACACTCTCGCTAAAGTCGCGGAAAAATCCTTTACTACCGGATTGCAGTGTTTCAGCTGAACAACGAGCCCTGTAAAAAGGGTCTGGATCTTCCGTAGACATCGTTCTATAATTCCTATTTAAAAACCGGAATTTAACGATCATTTTTTAATCAGTTGAGCCCTACTCGTCTGTTATATTATAATCGAACGTTTTGAATTCGTCAGCGCACACTCAGAAGGTCTTGTTGACACAACCAAAATTTGGTTATTATATTTATAATCAAATTTTTTGTTCAGTCATTCAAATTTTTGTTTAGTCTACCAAAAATTTTGTTGGGATACCCAAAATTTTGTTGGGAAAACCAAATTTTGTTGGGATAACCAAAATTTTGTTGGGAAAACCAAATTTTGTTGGAATAACCAAAATTTTGTTGGGAAAACCAAATTTTGTTGGAACAACCAGAATTTTGTTGGGAAAACCAAATTTTGTTGGGATAACCAAAATTTTGTTGGGAAAACCAAATTTTGTTGGAACAACCAGAATTTTGTTGGGAAAGCCAAATTTTGTTGGAACAACCAGAATTTTGTTGGGAAAACCAAATTTTGTTGGGATAACCAAATTTTGTTGGGAAAACCAAATTTTGTTGGGAAAACCAAATTTTGTTGGAATAACCAAAATTTTGTTGGGAAAACCAAATTTTGTTGGAACAACCAGAATTTTGTTGGGAAAACCAAATTTTGTTGGGATAACCAAAATTTTGTTGGGAAAACCAAATTTTGTTGGAACAACCAGAATTTTGTTGGGAAAACCAAATTTTGTTGGGATAACCAAAATTTTGTTGGGAAAACCAAATTTTGTTGGGATAGCCAAAATTTTGTTGGAATAACCAAAATTTTGTTGGAATAACCAAAATTTTGGCTATTCCAACAAAATTTTTGGTTGAATGAACAAAAAAATTTGATTGTCCATATAATAATCCAAATTTTGGTTGTGTCAACAAGACCTTTTTCTCAGTGTAATGACATCGCAGTAGCTTATAGGTCAAAATCGGAACGGTTGAAATTTTCTTCGTTCGACTAATCGAGTCATTGAAAAAGTCAAAATTTGTAAAAAAAAAAAAAGAAAAAACGTGATTCTAGGTGTTTCATGAATTCACGATCGTCTCATCAAACGATTATAATATAGTAGTAATAAAAAACCAAATTCGCAACAGTATTTGAGCTATTTAAAAAATAAACTAAATTTTTCTAAAAAAAAAAAAAAAAAAAAAAAAACTGAGATTTCAACTTACCGGATTACAACGGTCACAGGGCACAGATCTATCGTCGTCTAGACGTAGATCAAAGAATTTTTTTACTACTAATCTTCAGCTCAGTTTAATTCGGTCTCTGTCCGCGTGTCCGTGTCAATTATAATTAGTTTTGATAATAAAATAATACAATTATTTAATATTTATTTAAAATTTAAAGAAAAAAATCGTACCGCGTCAACGGTGTATAAAAATATCAGCATAAAGTACATACATACACACAGACTTTCGTCTGGTAAGAAATAATTATTTCTAATCTTTATTCTTTGATTCTTTAATACCGTATGGTTTGTTTTTCTGTTCCCTTTTTTTTTTTTTTTTTTTTTTTTTTTTGTTTTCTTGTTTTTTACATCTTTTTCGTTTTTTTTTTTTTGTTTTTTTTTTTATTCCAATTCACTGTAAAAATTATATTCAAACTGATGATAAAATTTCTTGATTTTTATATAAATTTTAAAAGATCGTAAAAAATCGCTCGCTAACACACACCGCTTATATGTTCCCTTCTCTGTAACCAACTAGCTACCCCGGCCAAGAGATACGTTGGGATATAATTTTAGAATACGTAGATAGAAAAAGAGAGAAAGAGAAAGAGAGAGGTCGTGTATTTTCGCGCGATGTTTTTCAAATCTATTTTTGAATAAATTTACTTAAGACGAGAACTACAGCTAGCCGTACAGAGACATCTTTTGTCGATTATAAACGGTTCCTTATCATATATTGTCGATAAAGAAATTGCCCATTAATTCGTGGGTAAGTTGATTTTGTAGATTTTCGCCTTTTTATTCAAAGAACCGAATACCTAGAACAGACAGAAAATAGAAAAATAAAAAAAATAAAAATGTATGTATGTATGTCAAACGGCCAAACAATCAGTTATCGAGACATCAAATATTCGATGTGGATAGAAATAATAGTAGGTATACCTATATATGTACGCTTATGACGTATATACATATATATAAACGCAAAAGTCGTATTATATATACGCAGTCCCAAATATTTGAATAATAAAATAAGAATATTAAGATAAAAATAAAAATAAAAAATGAATAAAACTACTAGAAATTCATTCTTTTTTTTTTCTTCTTTTTCTTTTTCTTTTTCTTTTAGTTTTGTGATTTCAAAACAAGAATTGATAGATAAAAGGTAATGAAGCTTTTGTCTTCATTTTGTATATTAAATATACCTACTAGACTGTGTCAAAAAAAAAAAACGACATCTTCTTTTTGCACGGGCCCTTTTGAAAATAGTTAGTGCTTAATATAAAGAAAATTGTCCCCAAAGCTTAGCTATGTAGCTCGAACACAGAATTAGCGCATTTGAAAATAAGATTTCCCATGTATTTCAAATGGCAAAATTTGTTTATCTTAGTTTTATTTTTATAATTCTCTTTATTCAACTGATAAGAATAAAGTAAATATACGGTTTTGAAGGGAAAAAAATTTCTGAGAAAATGCATGAAAAAAAAATTTTTTTAATTAATTTGTCGAAAAGTAAGTAGTAATCAAATCTACATATGACTTTTAAACCACTGTAACTCGTTAACGGTTCAATCGAGCAACTTGGGCCAAAGGACTATTTTTGTAGATCATAAAATTCTCTACAAAACCGTATATCCACTTTATTCTTATCAGTTGAATAAAGAGAGTTATAAAAATAAAACTATGATAAACAAATTTTGCCATTTGAAATACATGGAAAATCTTATTTTCAAATGCGCTAATTCTGTGTTCAAGCTACATAGCTGAGCTTTGGGGACAAATTTCTTTATATTAAGCACTAACTATTTTCGAAAGGGCCCGAACAAAAAGAAGATGTCGTTTTTTTTTTTTTTTTTTTGACACAGTTTAATACCTACACAGAAAGAAAGTTTGACTTGATTCAAGATAATTTTGCGGTCCAAAAATGAAGACCGAAATTTTTGGACCGCAAAATTATCTTGAATCAAGTCAACCTTTCTTTCTGTGTATTTAAAATTATTGACGATAATGAGAAGAAGTAAAATTCTATAATATTATGAACATGTTTGATTGTGATATTTACAACCAAATTACTCTCTCTCTCGCTCGCTCTCTCTCTCTCTCTCTCTCTTTCTCTGACGTATGAAGACAATCAAATTTGAGAAGGTCAGGGTAATCGCTATACGTTAATATTATATATATATATATATATACGCTACGTCACGAAACGTTTAGTAAATATACTCAATACTGTATATACGTATACGTATACATATATCGCGTCACTAATGCCATAAGGTCGTAAGCGCCAAAAAATTATTATTTTTGTGTATATGCCCAAACGATGTTATATGGCACGAAAAAGATTTTGCCACCAAAAACACGACATTTTTTTTTTTTTTTTTTTTTTGGCGCTTACGACCTTATGGCATTAGTGACGCGATATATATATATATATATATATATATATATATACATAACATACGTGATGCGTGTGTAATTTTGTATAATATCTGTCTATCGACTACCTATACACGCGTCGATAAACGTTCTTATTTTGAAATGTCCTGCACTCATACATATTATATATTATAAATATAGGTATATATAACTATGGGAATGCTAGTACACCTGGGTCCGAGTAACCAGACAGTCGTTGACATTGTCTCTCCGAAAACATATACAGACTACAATATATATATAAGAGTCACGTGATTAGAAACCGAATTTTTTTCATTGGTTAAACGACCGTGGCGAGCCTCTAGTCTCATATCGTCACCGCGCGCTAGTTCCCAGGTGCAAATAGTCGGAAGACAACGGACATCGTGGATTTCGCACGTTTATATCACTATCTCTGCAGATTAAACCGACGATATTAAGCTTTTTTTCTTTTCTTCATTTATTTTCGTTTCTTTTCTTTTTTTTTTACATATATTTCATATAATTATCGATTTTTAACACATATATATTAATAATTAAATATGGAAATGGAGGAGGACTCCGAACCACGTGTTGAATTATCGGGTCAAACCGCATTGATGACGGTCGATCCTGATCGTGTACGACCTGCAGCCGTTGGTAATTATAATTGTCACGTTTTTCATTGTCTTCTAGTTTAATTATTTTCTTTTTTTTTTTTTTTTTTTTTTTTTTTGTATCGCAATTTAATTAGCAATTATTATTTTTTTTCCGATTATAGTATATTTATCTGTAACGATCGCGATTCAATTCGCTCGATTTTATCACACATAGGAGATAATCAATGATTAATTACACGTAAATTGTGCACAAACGATTTTTCAATTTTTTTTTTTTTATTTATTTATTTTTTTTATAAATAATTTTCCGACCTATTTTTATTCATTTATATACATTTTTTTTTTTCTGCGAAATTATCGATCGACTATCGATCATAAAATTTCGAAAGTCCAAAATTGGCTGGAATGTCGAATTTCAAAATTAACGAAATGCAAAATTCTCTATAAAGTCTACAAAAGATAATTATGAATACGGGAATAATATCACAAGCAAATTTAATCGAAAAACCAATTTAAGAATGGACAAGATTACGAAGGGCAAGATATCGAATTAGTGAAAATATCAGATATACGAAATTTGGACTGTTTTTCATTTTATAATAGTCAATCTGAAGACCGGTTAAAAATTCTATAATTCATTTAAACGAAAGGTCAAAAACTCGAATGGTCCCGAAATAGGGAAAATGCTGCAACACTTATTTTAGTAACTAAATTTGAAGAATTAACGAAGAATGTCGATGTCGTTCATAAATACTTAGGAGCTCATGAAAATTCTATGATTCGAGATTTTTACCTTTCTATACATTTTGAATTTATTAGTTCTGCTAGTTCTGAATTTTGGTTCTCGTTATATTCATGTTTGGTTTATTAGCTGTTTAAAATATTAGCCATTTTCGATTTTTAGTTTTCGAAATATGAACTTTTCATCTTATTATAATCTATATTCTGATAATTCGAAGTACGAGTGATATGAAAACACATTGTCGAATTAGCGACCCGTCGGATAAATGACCTTTCGACGAAGTCGAACGAATTCGACTCAGTGATCTGTAGGAAATAAACAAATTTTAAATCACAATTCTCGTTATTTTGGTATTCGCACCTTTCAAAATTTGACATACCGGTCAGTTTACGTTTTCGACTTTCGAAATGTTGACCCCCACCCGTTTAATCTGTAAAACTAAACTGATTTCGTGCTGGAATCAAAATTCGAAGAAGTTTTTTTTGAAATTTGGAATCACGTTTTTTGAATTTTCAAACCTGTGTACATGTGTAAATAAATTTCGGCGACAACTAGCCACAATTTCTGCATATATACTAGGGTGGTCGTTAAAAATTAAATTTCATCAGACGCCCCCTGAAAAGTTTCCTTTTCGTCTAAAAACATGCGTACAATTTTTTTTTTTTTTTTTTTTTTAATGAAAAGAACACGTGCCGCAAGACGATCAAACATTTTGTTTTTCAACCTGCAGTTTTTTTGGAAATGTCTTACATAATGTGCAGATGTGACGAATAATCCATCGAAAACAGATGAAAATTTGAAATTTTGAAATTTCGATTGGTCATTCATTAAATATGCACATTATGTAAGACATTTCCAAAAAAACTGCAGGTTGAAAAACAAAATGTTTGATCGTCTTGCGGCACGTGTTCTTTTCATTTAAAAAATAAAAAAAAAAATTGCACGCATGTTTTTAGACGAAAAGGAAACTTTTCAGGGGGCGTCTGATGAAATTTAATTTTTAACGACCACCCTAATATATACCCTGGTGAAAATGATTCTACGAATATTTATGACCAATTAGGGAAATTGGAACATTTCGTAGCATTTCATAAGAAATTGTAGTTTTTTCATAATATGATTGACAAAAATGACAAATTTTTCTGGAAGGTTACGAGAATTTACAATTTTTTATGATGATCCGCCGAAATCTATAATTTTCCATAAAATGCTGAGAAAATCTACAATTTTTTCGTGAAAAACTATGAAATGTTCCAATTTCTCTAAAAATTCGTAAAAATTCGTAAAAATTCGTAAAAATTCGTAGAAGTAGAGATTTCTACCAGGGTAACGCTATAAAAATTTGAATTTGATCATACGCGGTAATTATTTTCATTTCATTTGTATCTGCGGGCGGCGTTTAGAGTTTGAAGGGTCATAGAAAAATATTTTTAAGAAATTGGAAATCTAAATAATTTTACTTTTTCTATACCACCGCGCGAGTTTTTCACCCTACGATTTATTTTTATTATTTTCTTATCGATTTAATAAAACGTGCGGATAATATTCATTCGCATTTTGTGATTCCCCTTCAGTTTTGCGAACTTTGTTTTCATGACTTGGGCCTTTTATATATCGACCCTCGAAATAACGAGGGTGAGAATCTTCGTTGCGGCGTGTCTTTTCCCTTCGCTTTATCCTGCCTTTTCTGTTTGCTTAATATTCGGTAGAAAAACGTCTGATCGCAGATATCATATAGGATTCGCAAATAAATCTATCCTCCATTTTTTGTGGGTTTTTTTTTTTTTTTCTAACTTTTTTTTTTCGCCAAGGCGAAAAATAAACGAAGTCAAACTCCCTACGATAGAATATAATAGTCATTATTATTCCTCAAAAAATCTTTTATACCATAAAATCATATCAAAAATCCAGTAATCGAAGAAAAATTGAAAAAACAATTGAAAAAAAAAAAAAAAAAAAAATGGAATAAAATGAAAAAATGGAATTACAGCACTGCTGTGAAAATTTTTTCACTCAATCAATCATCGCTATTAGATTTAATGAACGGTATATTATAATTATTAATTATACAACTAATGAAATACTTCATCTTCAATACGGTATAGTATAATTAGCGAAAATTTATACCCTTTAAATCATTTAATTATACCTATATCCTTGACCTGGGTTGATAATTGATAATTAATAATCAAATCCCTGTTGATCTTCAAAGTTCACGTTGTCTGCTGACGTATAAGACGCCCTGACCTGTAGTACCCAAGGAATGTTGTTAATAAGAAGAGGGGGGAAATAACCGCGTTCAATCGTGTATAGATACGTATATAATATATAGATATAGGTATATAGAAATATTGATAACGTCGACGATAACACCGGTGTCGTATAAGTAGTACGTCTTTTTAAATGCAATTAAACGGAAAATGATGCAACAATTTTCACGAGACTGCGCAAATTGTTAATCATCGATAAAGAGAAGAAAAAAAAAAAAAAAAAAAAAAGAAAAGAAAAATAAGAAATTCAATCGGTTTCAGCAAAACGTTATTTAGACTGATAACTTTGATTTAGTAGTTTTAAGGGCAGTCCTATGGTATCAGATTTTTTTTTTTTTGTTTTTTTGTTTTTTTCTTCTTTTGTCATCAAAATGTGCAAAAAATTAATTAAAACGGTTCAAATCATTTATAATAATTGAAACGTTTTTGCAAATTTAACATTTCTACATAGAGATGCTTCCAACGCGCATAAACGAGCTATCTCAAAATATCTGCCACTTGAATTTTTTATTTTTATTTACAAGTTTGAAGCAAGTCAAACTTTGTAAATTTGCGATTCATTTTTTTTTTCCACTCGAAGAGTCACATGAAACGCTTTGAAATTCTTACCGAAATCATTTCGAAGAGGATCACAAAAAAAAAGTGATAAAATTTTTAGCTTGCCTTTTTTCGATTACCTCCGGCCAATTAAACCGATCCGTTTCACGTAGAACATCCCATATATATCATACACACTACATATATATGATACAGGTTTTATTATCTTACGAAATAATTAATAAAAACTGATAAAGAAATTTACAACATACAGGGTGTCTTTTCAATTAGTTATACAAACCTATACATAGGGCGATTCCTCTTTGAAATAGAAAACGATTTTTTGCAGCAAAATCTTTGTCGGAGCAATATATTAGTTCTCCAGCAATAGAAATAAATAGATTAGCCAATCAGCAGTCAGTTAAGCGTATAAACAAAAATAGGTACCAAGTAGAAAAAAATGAAAATAAATAAATAACTAAATTAAAATAATTTTGAATTATTTTCATTATTATTATTATTTTTATTATTTTTTTCATTATGAATCTCTTTTGCAGACGAAAAACTTGATGCACATAACATACATACATATGAGGTATTCCACGTGAACCGGGTCGGTTTTTGGCAAAAAAAAAAAAAAAGTAAAAAACGGGAGGCTGGAAATTTGATCACTTCTTTGTGACACTTTGAAGTAATTTCGGTGAAAATTTCAAGGCAATCCGTGTGACCCTTTTCAAGTAGAAAAAAAATAAAAACACATATTTTCCAAGTTTTACATGCTTCGCCGGTTTTTGGAAAAAAAAAAGAAGAAAAACGGGAGGCTGAAATTTTGATCACTTCTTAGTGCCACCTCGAAGTAATTTCGGTGAAAATTTCAGGGCAATTGGTGTGACCCTTCGGTAGAAGAACAAAGAAATCGCATATTTTCAAAGTTTTACATGTTTAAGAATTCGAAAAATAATTGAAGTGCTACATATTTCGAAGGAGCTCATTTGTGCGCGTAGAATGCACTATGGGAAGATATGATTTTGTTCATGCATGGCTGAGATAAGTGGAGTTGAAAATGTGGTAATTAAATTTTTGGCATAATTATGACAGCGATATAAATTGAATCAATTATTTTCAAGCTCTGTAACTGTTGGGGGCATCTTATGTAGTAACAAGGAATCTGAATCTGCATTGGCGTCAAATTCGATGACCTCAGGCCAAAAACTGATCCGGTTCACGTGAAATACCACATATGTATTATACCTTATATAGATCGTATATTATTATCAATTTGACGAAAGTGCTACGTCAACTTTTTATAGTTAAACACCTATATATAGATATTATACATAAATATAGGGTGTTTTTTTCAAATTTTCTGCGTACGAAAGACGGAAAAAAGTTTGCAAATAAATATAAAAAAATAAAAAGTACGTGAAACTTTGGAGCCTTTAGGTCAACTCAAAGTACAGTTTCCAAGGCAGTGAATTTTTTTTTTTTTTTTTTTTCTCTCCCGCGTTAATGGTGTTTCGAAAAATCTGAAATTTGACATACGTCTTTCCTATCTATAGTTATAGGTATTTTACTAAAAAATGTAGACGATTTTTTGTAAAATATCACCTCCTATATCACCATAGAGAAGAAGTATGTCAAATTTCACTACCTTGGAGGCTGCAGTACTTTGAGTTTGCCTATACAGGCTCAAAGTTTCGCGTACTTTTTTTTTTTTTAATTTATTTAGAATAATTTTACCGCCTTGTCCGTAGGAAATTTCGAAAACACCCTAAATACGGAACACCCTAATACATATGTTTGTATATCTAATATGTGTATTTATATAGGTATATAGATACACATTCGTGACGAATTTGCTTAATCGATCGGCGGACACGAGCATCGTTCTTATATACATATATGTTTATATGTATGTACTATATATATATATATATATATTAGGGTGGCGCAAAAAAACCGACTATTTTTTTTTTTTTTTGAGTCTCGGGTGAAAAAATGTTAGTTTTTGATGTTTTAAGAGCCCTCTCCAAAGGACAGCTCAAAAAAAAATTTTTAAGAGGTCGCTCCAAATTTTTTTAAATTTCAAAAATCGTCAAAAATCAAATTTTTTTTTTTTTTTTTTAATTTTTTTTCTCGTTACGGTATAATTTTACAGTCCAAAAAAAAAATAAGTTTCTGAAAGTTTCAGTTCAAAATTTGAATTTTGAAAGGTCGCTCATAATTTTTTAATAATTAAATAATTAAAAAATCTAAAGTAGTGCACTGATAAATTAAAAAAAATTATGAGCGACCTTTCAAAATTTAAATTTTGAACTAAAACTTTCAGAAACTTATTTTTTTTTGGTCTGTAAAATTATACCGTAACGAGAAAAAAAATTAGAAAAAAAAAAAAATTCGATTTTTGACGATTTTTGAAATTTGAAAAAATTTGGAGCGACCTCTTAAAATTTTTTTTTTTAGCTGTCCTTTGGAGAGGGCTCTTAAAACATCAAAAACTAACATTCTATCACCCGAGACTCAAAAAAAAAAAAATAGTCGGTTTTTATGCGCCACCCTAATATATATATATATATATATATATATATATATATATATGTATATATATATATATATCGCGATGTCGCGTCGTCTAGTGGCGTCAGTATACTTCAGTTTTCAGTAGGCGTCGCGGCGCAAGGCGGCGTGGACGCCCGGGCAGTCCGCGTCGCGATCTCAAGCCGCCCGTACCTATATATTATATACCTATCTACCAACCTACCAACCTACCTACCTACCTACATACATACATACATACACGTGTACAGGTTTAAATTTATAACTTCGCAGCACGTGCGCGCCACTAAGAGCACCTGTTATCAGCTCCTTTTGCTTTGCACTCAAAAAGCAAAGAAATAAGGTGTCATTTATATTGGATCAGTTTTATTTTTTTTCTTTTTTTCTTTTTTTCTTCTTATTTTTACCTAAAATTTTTATTTATTAAAGAAGTAAAAAAAATTATATTTATAAATATATATATATACTATATATAATTATATAAAATAAAAAATGGGTGAAAAAAGTTGCGATCTACAATCGCGGACTTCGGTTTTCTGATAATAGGAATTATAATAATATTAATAATAAAAATGTGAATAATAATGAATATAACAAAATTATGAATGATTATATAAAGATTGTGATATAATATGTTGATGATAAGTGAAAAAAAAAAAAAAAAATTAAAATTAATAAATAAAGAATACAAATTTCAATCCTTAAATTATTTATTTTTTCATCGCGGATGCGGGAAAGTTCGCGAAATTATATTACATATATATACATATATATATCTATACACTTCGTATTTTAAAGTGGTATCCGGTTTTTTTTTTTTTTTTTTTTTAATCGTATTGTAGTATATATATTTTTGCAATACCTATATTATACATACACCTTGTGCCAAAATATTTATATATATACCTACCTATGTATATATATATATATATATATATATAGGGGAAATGATAACAAACGGACACCTAAGTAAAAGTAAATATATACATATTATACACATAATATAGTTATTATTATGTTTATATAACTGTAAATTCCGTAATAATTATATATGCATGCCGTGGATATTAAAAATTTTTTTATTTTTATTTTTCAAATAAACTATATTACGTAATTTTATATATATATGTATGTGTAATACATATACGGAGAAGAAACCTTGATACTGCACAGTCGATGCGCCTAACTGCGCATGCGCCAAATAATTCAATTTTATTGGTCGGTGAGATGGTCCCGCGATAATATTATGACGTATGAGGCAGGGGTGCCAACTTGCGAAAAATGAAGCAAGAGCTGTCAAACTTTCGCGCGTAGACTAGTCAGTTGAGGTTATGTTGTTGTTCATTTTTATTCAACGTGAATTATCAAAATAAAAGTGGCACGATTAGCAATCTTGAATAAAATAGTCCATATCGGAAGATAATTCAATCGAATCGAAGCGAGCAATCAACTGTTCGAAATAAATTGCGACAGTCGAACATCAAGTTTCAATAAAGCTTTTCAAGCCTTTCCGAATCGCTAACGCAATTATTCGAGATTATAACCTCAAAAATTCGTATCAATTACATCGCCGCCAAAAACAAAGTTTGGCAGCTAAAACTCGGGATGGCTAACCTGCCTCAGCGGACAATGAAACTCGCGCATGCGCAGTCAGGTACTTTGACTGTGCAGTATCAAGATTTCTTCTCGGTATGTAGGTATGTATCTGCGGTCGACCTTCCGAATCAAAGTTTATCATATCTAGAATAAGAAGAGAACGCCCTATATATGGCCTATAGTATATTATATAGACGAGAGTATATATACGAAAGAACGTGCAATCTCTCTGAGGGGATAAAATTCTATTTATACGGCACTGGTATTCGGAGTATATAAATATATATACCGTGAGATTATGTGAGAGTTACAGGTTCCATAACGCGCAGGCGCTGATTTATTCGAATATCATTGGCCGACAGTATCGCGCTAGCGTAACTCCACAAACTTTTCAGTAATATCCCTAGTTCTGTCGTCTGCTATGTAGATTTACAACAAACATAACCTATTCCTGCGACGGTCTACCGCCATTTGTATTTGACAACAATATAGGAAACAAATAGTAGACGTACTCTAGGGATATTTGTGCGGCAAGTCTGATATTGGCGGCCTTTGTAATAATCAAATAAATCAGCGCCTGCGCGCTTGGAATCAGTTCTTTCCACGTTACCTCACGGTATAAATATATAATAGAGCACTTTTTTTCTAATAAATTGAATTATTCTGTAAATTTTTAAAGCGTTTAGGTACATATACACGATGTTTTTATATTTCAATGAATTTCTGAATGAAAGAAAAATTTTCAAAATTTTATCGATCAAATTAAAAACATAATTTACACAAAAATCCGCATATGTGTGGATAAAAAAGAATATGAAAAAGAAAAAAAAAAAATTACGATCGCAAAAAACGTAAAAAATTCCGTTTATCTTGAATTTTTTCATTATTAAAATTTAGAGAAAAAAAAAAAATAAATAAATAAATAAATAAATGTAAATAAAAAAAAAAAAAACACTTCTTTTTTCTTTCCATGTTCAATTATAGTATTATTAAAATAGTAATTATACGTCGCAATAAATGAAAATTTAAATATTATAAAACAATTTGTGTTACACATTCCACGTTCTTCGTGAAAAAAAATTTGAGATTGCACGTTCATCCAAAGCTACCGTCGTCGATACATATTAATTAACCCTAGAATGGTGACCTTATTTTTTTTTTTTTTTTACCTATTATGGTAACCTGGGGTCAAAAACGACCCCAATTTTGAAAAATTCATATCTCCGGTAATATTTCACGAGAAGGGTTCAACTTGGGCTCATTCTTTTCGTTTTTTAATGCAGAATCACGTGAGCCTACAGCAATTTTGCTTGAATTCGGAAAAAATATTAAAAAATGAGCTAAAACGGTAACAAACGTATGAAAACTTGGGAGAAAGAGTCGCCTGGGGTCGTTTTTGACTCCAGGTTACCATTTTAGGGTTAATATATCGATCTGAATAAATTCTGAAAAATTATTGTCGTTAAAAAAAGAATTGAAAAAACAGAGAGAGAGAGGGAAAAAAAAACGCTTCATTGAATTTTTATTACAAAAAATAAATAGTAAAGAAAAAGCAAAACGGAAGCTAGCGGATTATAATGACGTTGGGTTTTATAAAACGATTGATCAATCGATCGTTCACAAGTTCATAAATATTGAGTTTCGTCTTGTAGAAGAAAAAAAAAAAAAAAAAAAAAAAAAAAAAAAAAAAAAAAAAAAAAAAGAAGAAGAAAGAAAGAAGTGAAAATAAAATTATACAAAGGTATACATAATAAGCCGTTTGGGCTTGTTGGAGTGATAAGTGTGTGCGTTAAACGTTATATACCTATAGGTATATATAAATACGTCTTATAATAGTAATCACCAGCAACCGTTCTCACATAAAGAAACATATATACACATATGCAGTATATACGAATATACCTGTTGCGTGGTTGAAAATATATAAGGTGAGAGCTGTTTTCATGTCCCGAGGGACATATATATATATATATATGGGGAATTCCACCAATTATAGGCAAACGATCCGGGATCAAAATTTCGATTTGTCTGCAATTTTGATATCTCATAGTGTGTATTGAGATGTAAAAATCCACCAAGTTTTAGACCTCTAAGCCTTACCGTTCAGGAGAGACGCGCTGATTAGTCTTTCAACTTTGAGCACATTGACTTTTACATTCGAATTTTTATCCCATCTCTATCGCGAAAAAAAGAATTTGATCAAACGTGTTTTTCGTGTAAAAATGTCTGATCTTTCCGAATATCACATTCATTTCAAGCTAGATTCTCAAAAATGGTGACAAAAACATGTTTTTTCGAAAAAAAACGTGTTTTTTCAACGTTCCCCAATTTTTTTTTTAAATTTGATATTTTTATCTGAAAGCTTGCAGTTTTTCACTGAAGAAACTGATTTTTATTTTGGGTGCTCGAAATGGGATCAGGCGGAAGTTACATTTATGTTCATTAAATTAGGTGTAAAATTTTTTTTCTTCTTTTTTTCACCGATGTATATTCATTTTATGCACATTTGTGGAAGTGCTATATTTTTTACATACTATAAAATAAGGATTCTTCGCTGATTAAAGAAAAAAAAAATATTTTATACGTAATTTAATAAACAAAAATGCAACTCCCGCCTGATCCCATTTCGAGCACCCAAAATAAAAATCAGTTTCTTCAGTGAAAAACTGCAAGCTTTCAGATAAAAATATCAAATTTAAAAAAAAGTTTGGGGAACGTTGAAAAAACACGTTTTTTTTTTCGAAAAAACGTGTTTTTGTCACCATTTTTGAGAATCTAGCTTGAAATGAATGTGATATTCGGAAAGATCAGACATTTTTACACGAAAAACACGTTTGATCAAATTCTTTTTTTCGCGATAGAGATGGGATAAAAATTCGAATGTAAAAGTCAATGTGCTCAAAGTTGAAAGACTAATCAGCGCGTCTCTCCTGAACGGTAAGATTTAGAGGTCTAAAACTTGGTGGATTTTTACATCTCAATACACACTATGAGATATAAAAATTGCAGACAAATCGAAATTTTGACCCCGGATCGTTTGCCTATAATTGGTGGACTTCCCCATATATATTAGGGTCGGCTAAAAAAAACTTTTAATTTTTTTTTCTTTAGTTACCATGAAAATATTGTTCAAGATGATGAAAAAAAAAAATCCTCTGAAAATTTGAGCTCTTAATATCAATATTAAGAGGTGCCTCATCGCGATTTTTGATTTCCCATTTAAATAACACAGGAATTTTTTTTTTTTTTTTTATTTGGAATTTTATTCCGTTCCAACGAATCATCGTGTTATAAAAATCAATACATATTCTTGTAGGAAATTAAACGATCTCCAAAAAAGGTCTGATGTGATTTTTCGCTAAGTCGAAAAAAAAGTCGTCATACGCCGTTTGAGGTTGAACTTTAACCTTGAATAACTTTGAAACGAGTGAACTTAGCGAAAAATTACATCAGACCTTTTTTGGAGATCGTTTAATTTCCTACAAAAATATGTATTGATTTTTACAACACGATGATTCGTTGGAACGAAATAAAATTCCAAATAAAAAAAAAAAAAATTTCCTGTGTTATTTAAATGGGAAATGAAAAATCGCGATGAGGCACCTCTTAATATTAATATTAAGAGCTCAAATTTTCAGAGGATTTTTTTTTTCATCATCTTGAACAATATTTTCATGGTAACTAAAGAAAAAAAATTAAAAGTTTTTTTTGGCCCACCCTAATACATATTATATATTAATATACATATATAAATATATATACGTATATAATGGTATATTATATTTCTTCCCGACAACATTGCGTCGCGTCGATCACTCTCATTTCGCGTCATGTCAAACTGATTTTTTTTTTTTTTTTTTTTTGGTCTTTTCTTGTTATATCTATATACCTATATATATATATTATACCATATACCCTTAATCGTGTCGTATAGTATATAGGTGTTTAGTTGAGTAAGTAGGTAGGTAGGTAGAGGAGGTACTTACCGTTTTATGGATAAGCGCCGCAGTAGTCTGCACACACGATAACAGTTAATCTGGAAAAAAGCTTTTCGATCGAAGCTAACGATCATTAAATTTTATTTATCCAGTTACGTAACACGTTTGGATGTATGAATATATATATATAAAAAAAAAAAAAAAAAAAAAATTTATATTTACCTTGAAATCAGGTTGTTGCGTAGAAAGAGTAATCAAAAAATGCTCTATCTTCTTTTTTTTTTTTTTTTTTTTATATGTTATATTCTTGAATTTTTTTTTCTCGAAATTCACGTAAAACCAGCCACAAGAATTTTTTCTTTTTCAACTGGGTATAAGTAGGTATTTTTTTTTTTTTTTTTTGTTTGTTTTTTAACAGAAATTTTACGGATACAACTATACTGCCTTGATATTAAAAGTTCACGACTTATAAATATAATTAATCGGCTCCTGAATGACACAATTATATTGATTCTATAACGATCCAATAATTAATCAGCCTCTTCTCCTGTGAATAAAATAGGAAGAAAAAAAAAAAAAAAAAAAAAAACTCAACATAAGCTGTTCTTCAAGTTCCGACAGCTTGTTATAGAGTCAGTCATTAGTCTCCTGATAATCCGTCTTCTATTTTATTTTTAATTTTTTTTTTTCCATGTTTTTATCTACTTACACATTTTATGGATGTTCCAATCGATAGACTATAATATAATCTATATATGGGCAAGTCCACCAATTATCAACCAATGAACGCGACGTCAAAAAATTAATTCCTCTCAAATTTTTACCTCTTGTAGTGTGTACTAAGATCGAAAAGTTCACCAAGTCTGAACCCTCTAGGACTTACCGTTCGCGAGAAATGCCATATACAAGTTTACCATTTCGACCTGATTGAGCTTTAAATGCGAATTGTTTTCGTATCGTTATCGGGATAAAAGAATTGAAAAAATATAGGTCTCTTATGTGAAAAACTCTCACCTTTTCGAATATGTTATTTATTTCCGGATACATTCACGGAATCAGTCTCAAAAACACGATTTTCGTAAAAAAAAAACCGCTTTTTTCATGCGCCACCAAAATTGATCTTACTTTTGAGTTTTTCACGTGAAAGCTGAGATTTTTTCAGTAAGAAACCCAAATTTTCAGAGTGGGACGCCCATGGGATCTCACGTGAGCTACGTTCAATTGATAAAGGTCTGATGATAATACTCTCTTTTTGAAATCCAACTGAATATTTTCATTTCTCTAACCGTGCACAATTCAAAATAATATAAATATTCCGTTGAATCCCAGAAAGAGAGTATTATTTACAGACCTGTATCAATTGAACGTAGCTCACGTGAGATCCCATGGGCGTCCCACTCTGAAAATTTGGGTTTCTTACTGAAAAAATCTCAGCTTTCACGTGAAAAACTCAAAAGTAAGATCAATTTTGGTGGCGCATGAAAAAAGCGGTTTTTTTGACGAAAATCGTGTTTTTGAGACTGATTCCGTGAATGTATCCGGAAATAAATAACATATTCGAAAAGGTGAGAGTTTTTCACATAAGAGATTTATATTTTTTCAATTCTTTTATCCCGATAACGATACGAAAACAATTCGCATTTTTTCGCAACAACTCTTTTTCTTTTTATTGTTTTTCACTTCTATCCGGAAAATTTAGCAAAATTGAGATCGGCAGAAAAAAAAAAAAAAAAAAATTAAAAAAGAGAAAAAAAAAGGAAAAAAAAAAAAAAAAAACTTCAACGACTATGTAGGTATTTACGTGTATTTTTTTTTTTCTTTTTTTATCAATCAAACCAAGAAGTTAACTCTCGTTATAATATATCGTGTTTGAAATCAGGTTTACTTCTTCTCGTATAGTAATATAATACGTAACAATTTGCAATTTATTTGACGTTTCTGTCCGTATCACGTGCGTGGTTTGACATGCAGCAAAATGTCGCAATCGCGGTTACCGTTGCAATTACCATTATACAGCTATACTACGTTATTTACAGACTTGCGATGAATTGAATTGAATTTAATTGAATTAAATTGAATTGAATTCGACACGCCTTCGCGTTGATATAATATATATTATATTTTATATACGAATTCGATTAAATGAAATAATCCTTGTTTGAAGAAAAAAAGAAGAAAAAAAAAAAAAAAAAATGAACAAAAAAATTGCTTTCTCTCGGTATTATCATTGAAACAATTTTTTACGTTTATCATTCAATTTAGTTTTTCGTTATTACGTTTGTTTTTTTATTTCTTATTAATTTATTTATTCTTTTTTCAATTTATTTCTATCATTTTTTTTTTTTTTTTATTTTTATTTTTTTTTTTTGTACAATAATTATTATCAAAAACGAGAAACACGCGGTTAGCACGAATGGAGTGAAAGGAATTCAAACATCAATTGTTATTACGTAATTTAAACGAAGTTCTTAGTTACGAGAATCCGCTCATTGTTTCAAACGTTTTCAATGCAAATTTTACATATACATATTTATATAGGTATATATTATATATTTATATGTATATCTATCTCTAAATATATATATTTCTCATATTTCTGCATTTGTTACGTTACACTAAATTTTCAAAGATTTTAGCATCCATTATAATATATAGGTATCGGATTTTCTCTAATCTATACGACAGTCTGATATAACAACTGATAAGACGGCCTGCAGATCCCAGAAATAAACTAGATTGGTTTGTGAATTGCTTTTATCTATAAAAAAAAAAAAAAAAAAAAAAAGAAAAAAAAAATATATTAATTGAGTATTCTCAGCAATTAATCCGGCTCTAGGAAGTTTCGAGATCTACTTATATTAGTCCCTCAATCGCAAATCAAACGTGTCGAAAAAAAGAAGAAAAAAAAAAAAAAAAAAAGAAACACAAGATTATATTTTATATCGTCGTTGTATATTTTTCATCAATTTTTTTTTTTTTTTTTTTTTTTTTTTTTCTGATATCCGCAAATTTATCTTTTTTTTTTTTTTGTTCCAACACACATCGCGCTTCCGAAACCCGTCTTATTCTATTACGTATACCTATATTGAGAAACCGCGCGAGTTACGTAAACTCCCACGAATCGCGTGCACCGAGAATTATAAGTAGAGTCAAGAACGAAATATGTATGTATATATATATATGTATGTGTAAATATCTATATTAAACCGGTTCAAAAAAATCGACTATTCTTTTTCTTTCAATTTTCTCATTGAAATACTTTCGGGGGGGCTGAAAAAAGATGCCTGTTAAAAGCGGAGCTCTTAATATTAAGATTTAGAGGTCGCTCATCGCGGATTTTTATTTTCCATTTAAATAGCATAGGAATTTTTTTTTTTTTTTAAATAATTTTGTAACTCACAAACCAATGAACAAATCCAAATGACTCATACATATTTTCATAGAAAATTGAACACTCTACAAAAAGCTTCTCTTATCATTTTTTGATAAATTGACTCCTTCCAAAGTTATTCAAGCTCAAATTTCAATTTATAGTTGAGTCAACTATTTTTTTTTTTTTTTGTGATTTTTTTTCCACAATGATAGATAGATTTTTTAGAGTGTTCAATCCCCTATCAAAATATGTAAGAGTCATTTGGATTTGTTCATTGGTTTGTGAGCTACGAAATTCTGAAGAAAAAAAAATTAAATTCCTATGCTATTTAAGGGGGTTTCCCAGTCTGGAGCTCCAGAAAGCGTGTGTGTTTTTTGAAGCTTTGTGCCGTTAAGGGTTGTAGAAGGAGAATAAATGAAAAAATATGTTTTGAAAGTGCTCAACTTAAGCTTCAATTTGAAAAAAAAAAAGTTGACAATATCATCAAAATTACGACCTGTATGGCCGTTGAAGTCATGGTCTGCAAAAAGCAGCGTCGAAAACGGTAAACAACATTGTAACCGAACGGAGCATCTGAAACCCAAAAACAAGGTGTCATTTGATTGGTCAAGGCACCATCTAAGCTTCTATGGAACGGATTTGTCGTCCGTCTTTTGGTTTATCAATAACTTGCAAAAACAGTTGTCAAAATCGAGGAAATCTAAGTTTTTTGATTAAAAAATTCGCAACTCACCCAAATTTAGGTTTATCAAAAATCGGTTCCATAGAAGCTTAGATGGTACTTTGACCATCAAAATGACTCGTTGTTCTTAGGTTTCAGATACTCCGTTCGGTTACAATCTTGTTTACCGTTTTCGGCGCTGCTTTTTGCAGACCATGACTTCAACGGCCATAGAGGTCGTAATTTTGATGATATTGTCAACTTTTTTTTTTCAAATTGAAACTTAAATTTCGCTCTTTCAAAACATATTCCTTCATTTTTTTTTTCCTTCTACAACTCTCAACGGCACAACGCTTTGAAAAACATGCACGCCTTCTGGAGCTCCAGACTGGGAAACCCCCTTAAATGGAAAATAGAAATCCGCGATGAGCGACCTCTAAATCTTAATATTAAGAGCTCCGCTTTGAACAGTCATCTTTTTTTACCCCCCCCCCCCCCCCCCCCCCCCCGGAAAGTATTTCAATGCGAAAATTGAAAAAAAAAAAAGAATAGTCGATTTTTTTGAACCGGTCTAATATTGGTATTAATATATATTTATATATACGTGTGTTACATACGTTGTGGAAGTTGTTTTTTTTTTTTTTTTTTTTTTCTATACACGTAGCTAATCATGGCGAGAGAGTGCGTTAACAATTAAGCTTTTATCTCGCTTCGATGCACTTTTGTACCGACTTCCCTATATTATACTCACGTATAGGCATATATATACATAATATCTAACATGACAAGATTAATTAATACCGTGCGGCAATGCTAATCTATAATATAGTATCAGCGTTATATTTGCTCGACAGAAAACAGTAGCCACAAGCCTATCATAGATAGAATTATAGAATTATATATGAATGGACGGATTTAAAAAAAAAATTTTTTTCTTATTTACTCTTGATTCAAAAGAAAATAGAATCGCACACTTTTTCGAGTAAATTTTAACGATATAGATTCGATCCAATTAACTTCCGGGATTCTGTATAATAATTTTCTTTCACAGTTCATCAATATAATATATTTATAGACTCTCGTTACGTTGTATAATTATTTTATTCAATAAAAAAAAAAAGAATCTGGAAACAGAATATGAACTAATTAAAATATAACATCAGGAAAAAATATAATATCATTGGTTCTTCGTAATCTTAAATAAGTTATTTTTTTTTTTTAGTTTTCCTTTTTTTTTTTTTCATATATTTTTTATTGTGATTTGAAACGGAAGAATGGTTAACCACTTAGAATAATTAGCCTTTATGTTGTGTATCCTATCTATATCTATTTTGTGGGTGTACACGTACCCTTAGATCGATAATAATTAATGAAGCGGAAGTTGCGTGTTCTGTATAAATCAACTGAACAGTAGATTTCCATATCTATATGGGGCATTTCGCGTCACTTCTGTCACTAGAAAAAAAAAAAAAAAACAAAACCAAAGAATCCTCATAACATTACAACAAATTTGAATCCCATGAAAATAAAAAATACTCAAAACTCGGTCTTTTCATACAGAATTCAACGATTTTATGTCGGTCTTGATATCATTGAGCATAGTTTCCTTGAAAAATAAAAATTTTTCATGATTTTGTCCTGAAATGTGAGTCAGAATTATTCGGTTAAATCTGAATAGATTTTATCCTCGTAGGCCTTGAAACACCGCAGATTATCGTTTTTAACATTGTCGTTACGGTTAACGGTTCCCGAGATATCACTGTTCAAATAAAGAATGAAAAAAAACTTAAGTATTCTGTCGAAAAAAAAAAAAAAATTGTGTAAAAATTTGGAAATTCGTGTAATTTTTTATTTTTTTTTATTTTTTTTTTTTTTCGTATCAAATAGCCTTATGTCTTGTAATTCTGTGAGAATTCAAAAAAAATAAAAAATAAAAAATAAAAAATAAAACGAAAAAAAAAAAAAAAAAAAATGATACACTCATTATACATAAAACTCCCTACGGTATAGAGTAAAGGTATTATATAAATTTTGTTACGTTTCTTAATGTGTAAGAAAGAGAAAAAAAAAAAAAAAAAAGCTGTAAAACGATTTCCTAAATAACTTATGTAGAGCAACAAGTGCCAAAGCTTTCAAAAAAGAAAGAGAGAAATAAAGAAGAAGAAGAAAAAAAAAGAAAAAAAAAAAAAAATTCTTAACCACTCACCTGTTTCAATATTTTATACAGACAGCAAGGCGTCTAGATAGGTGTAGCCCAATTTATTTTTAAATATGAGTATGACGCACTCGTTATCATCGTTACTCAATTTAATTCGTAATCTATATCTTTGCGGGGACAATTTTATTTTTTTTTTTTTTTTTTTTCTTTCTGCTTTTTCAATTTTTTTTCATTCAATTTTTTCATCCATTCTTTATCTACGTACCTATTATTTTGTATAGAAAGAAAAACAAAAATAAAGAAATAAAAAAAGTTCTGATAATTCGGTCAGAAAATTCTGTAAAAAAATGTCCACGCATTTTTTTTTTTTTTCAATTATTTATTAATTAATTAATTAATTTAATTTGTTCAATATCTTGTTGAGATTGGAAACAATCCATTTTTTCATTCATACTATAAACATACTGTATTGCTATAAAAGTACATAATTTGTTGAATATCAATTAACGCCTGTTGTCATTATGATTATAGGTGTATGCGCGATGATTAAATTTACGTATACAGGGTGTACCAGTACTAAATGCAGAAAATGAAGAGGGTAATAAAGGGGGTCAAGCTGATTAAATTAACCTATAGAACATGTGGTCTCCGATGTACCGGTCGCGAGATACGGCCGTTTAAAAAATCGCGCTAGGCGCCGGCATATAGGCAACCGACTACACGCCAGATATCCGTCAGCCGTCTAATTGATAAGCGCGATCGACTTTTGATGTGAGTCATAACGGTTTTGAATTCGAAAATTTCAAACAAAAATAGTTTTCATATCAAATTTTATTATGGAAACAAGTAACGTTGTTGTGTGTTGGCGAAAATTCAATGTCGAAAGTGTTTTCATTCGAAATTCTTGACTTCTGAAGCGTTATGAACGAAGCGCTAACCAATGCCAGCTGTGTGGTCGGTTGCCTACATGCCGGCGCCTAGCGCGATTTTTTAAACGGCCGTATCTCGCGATCGGTACTTCGGAGACCACATGTTCTGTAGGTCAATTTACTCAGCTTGACCCCCTCTATTACCCTGTTAATTTTTTGCATTTAGTTCTCAGACACCTTGTATACTAAATCGTATCATATTACAACCTTGCTGTACCTCATCCCACCGACCACTTCTTCTTTCGCTGATATTTGTGCATACTTTAGATACTCTTTCAGTAAATTGCCAATTCTCACGTTGTATGCGTTACATTAACATTCGTTTGACACCAAACTTGATGGAAATCGAATAGGTATATATACAGTATATACTCAAAGATCTCATTAACTCCAGACTATACATTATGTATTACATGCTTAAAAAATATAAACAATGAACTGTTTCTCTTATTTAACAATTTTCTTCTCTACATACCTACTATCTTCAAAAAATTCAATTTATAACAAAAAAATGACGTAAAAAAATTAGCTAGAAAAAATCATGCTTTACATTTTGTTCAGAAAATGGTGTTTCAGAGACAGTCTGAAATTTTGCAAAATGTGAAGCAAAGCGATTTCGTAAAAAAAAAAAGAGAAAAAAAAAAAAAAAAATATATATGATTTCCATTTTTCAAAAAAGAAAAAAATTTAGGCATTTGAACTTCTTCTCCGAGAATTTTGAAAGTCGGTAAAAAAAAAAAAAAAAAAAAAAAACACTCGGCACATGTTTCAGAATAATCTAAAAGTTACAGCTTTTACCAACATCGTCGTAAATCACGTTTTCGTTTGTTTCAGACGTCGATATGGCAGAGCCATCGACCTCACGAGGTTTCGATGCTGTCTCAGTGGTCAGTAAAGGATCCTTGACTCAATTGGTCAGAGCATCTACATCGGAGGATACGAGCTCCGTCGATATACCAACAGCTAGACGCATCGACGCAGATGAAGAGGAGGTATACGTTCGTGTCAAGATACCGAAAGAGGCTGGAGCATCTTCGCCTCGCGCAAGGGTCCGAGGTCCTCGGAGAGCTGGTCGCCCATTACCGCCCTGGCGGGAAACCACACGCGAAACAAATTGCTGCGGAATCAACTGGTACGGTAAGTTGAAATTTTTATTAATCAATTTATTTGATTAAAAATTTTCTTTTCTTTTTTTTTCTAGATAAGAAATTAAAAAAAAAAAAAAAAAAATTCTGAATTGATAAGTGAAATTTTGAATAATTTTTTATTAGTGCGATTCTTCAGGATTCTATGGAAATTTATATTTCAGGATTATAATTTGTATACATATTTTTTTACTATTTATTTGTATTTTTATATGTCTGGCTGTTTTTAATTATTACGCTCTTAGTCATTTTTCTTTTTCTTTTTCTTTTTCTACTTTTCGGATAAAATATGATACACGCGTCTAGATTCTGCGCATGATTTACCGGTCTGTGATATACCTATAGTATGCGACAAGGTCGGAAGCATGAGAATTGTTTTGGTATAAGAAATATCCATTTTTTTTTTTTTTTTTTTTTTCTAAGGAATAAATGAGATTTTGCGATTTTGAAGAATGTTATTTGAGAAATTCATATTCGTAATGATTTTCGGGGAATATAGGTAATAATAAACTTAGGATCGGATGGGATTGGGATAATAGAAACTCTTTATTTATATTTTGTCTATATTTCAAATAAGATTGATGGAAACTAAAAAAAGAGAAAAATAAGAAGAAAAAATTGTCGCTAACGGTTCTAATAAACGGATATAGCGGTATATCATACATGTATTATAAAGGTAGGTAGGTATATGTCTGATTCTTACATAGGAACTGAAGTTTGCATCGTGCGAAAACTATTTCTATAATTATATAAATAGATGTATAATTTAATAATTAAATAATGACAAAACAAGGTTTGTCACTTTAGATATTTCTTCACGTCGTAAAAATATTAAGAAAACTAATACACACCTATATAATAAATATAGTCATTAATTAGCAAGTTCTTAGTAAAACATGATATACAGGATCTGCGATCAATTTTTTTACTCTCTATCGCACACGTGTTGAATTTTTTTTACAGAAATTTCAAAGGTTTTCAACATATTTAACTATTTTTTAAATCGATAAATGGCTGCTTAGGTATTTCCCGAAATTATAGTTCAATTTGACGAGTTTTCATTAAATGCTTGGAAATTCAAATTAGAATTTGAGGATAGGATTGCAATGCATCTAATGAAATTCTGATTAGCATCCAAAAGCGAGAGTTATGTCCGTTTTGATCAAATTTAGGCACAAACTAGACTTTTGAGATTCTGGTTTGGACCTCTAGATTCTAGAATTTAGAAAGGTTTCGTGATTCTGCGATTTCGACCCAAAGCTCCTCGATCTTTAATAATAAAACGTTTTGTGAACTGATTGGCGAATAAATTTCAAGTATAAAATAAAATTGAGTTCAGTGCATCTAATGAAATTCTGATCGGCATCCAAAAGCGAGAGTTATGTCCGTTTTGATCAAACTTAGGCACAAACTAGACTTTTGAGATTCTGGTTTGGACCTCTAGATCCTAGAATTCAGAAAGGTTTCGTGATTCTGCGATTTCGACCCAAAGCTCTTCGATCTTTAATAATAAAACGTTTTGTGAACTGATTGGCGAATAAATTTCAAGTATAAAATAAAATTGATTTCAGTGCATCTAATGAAATTCTGATCGGCATCCAAAAGCGAGAGTTATGTCCGTTTTGATCAAATTTAGGCACAAACTAGACTATTGAGATTCTGGTTTGGACCTCTAGATCCTAGAATTCAGAAAGGTTTCGTGATTCTGCGATTTCGACCCAAAGCTCCTCGATCTTTAATAATAAAACGTTTTGTGAACTGATTGGCGAATAAATTTCAAGTATAAAATAAAATTGATTTCAGTGCATCTAATGAAATTCTGATCGGCATCCAAAAGCGAGAGTTATGTTCGTTTTGATCAAATTTAGGCACAAACTAGACTTTTGAGATTCTGGTTTGGACCTCTAGATCCTAGAATTCAGAAAGGTTTCGTGATTCTGCGATTTCGACCCAAAGCTCCTCGATCTTTAATGATAAAACTCACTGAAATCAGTTTTGAAATCATCTGGGGGAAATCGTCTGAAATCAACGAAATCAATCGAAGTCAATGGATCAAAATTTGAAATCACTTGCCTGAGTCGGGTCACGAGCATAATTTAGATTTTGAAATTCGACGAGTCTATACCAACGACAAACGTAAAATTTTGCATTCACTCGCGTATTCTTATACTTCTGAGAATCCCTGAATATTTAATTTCAAAGATACTATTTATTCGCCTTGAGGTGGTGCGGCTCTCCTGAATCGTATTGTTCAGTGATTTAGTTTTCTGGTTCTGCCCCACCTTTCTTCGTTCACTCAAATATTTATCGATCGTAATTCAATGATTTATCATTCCATAGCTGGAAGATTCGATTTCAAATTCATGAAATCATTCGAAATCGCAGTTGCAGTCACGAAATCATGCACTGAGAAAAAGGTCTTGTTGAAACAACCAAAAATTTGGTTATTATACTGTCATATAGAAATTTTTTTGTTCAGTCAACCAAAATTTTGTTGTGCTAACAAGAAATTTAGTAGTATCAGCAAAAATTTTGGTTAGCCCAACAAAATTTTGGTTCCCCCAACAAAATTTCGGTTGGCCCAACAAAATTTTGGTTGACTGAACAAAAAAATTTCTTTGAGCGTATATTAACCAAATTTTGGTTGTTCCAACAAGACCTTTTTCTGAGTGTGCCGTATATGACACTCGAAATCACTGTAATCAAAGCCTTTCGAAATCATTGATTTCACAGACTGAAATCACCCGAAATCAGCTGAATTCGACTCCACTTTTGAAGTCATAGGTGTCACTCAATCGTGGAAGTGAATAGCCCCTCGGTTAAAACTGAAAAGAAAAAAAGGAAATTGAGGCGTTTTAGAGTATGATGAAACTAGAATTTCTATTTTTATTTTATTTTTGTTTTATTTTTTGTTTTATTTTTTATTTTTATTTATTTTTTTTTTTTTCTTCTATTTTCTTTTTCTTAAAAAAAAAATGGAGACAACGTAGGTATGTACATATATATAATATCTATACATGTGCGATGGTTGTGTGATACATTATGTTCTCCGCTGCGCAATCTTGACGTTTTGATTCTTGTGGTATACCAAAGTATAATTAGGTTGTATAAGCACAAGAGTCTAGACAAATTGTAGAATTTAATCTGCACATTCGTCTTCAACGGACGAACGAACACAATTCGTGCGTATCTCATAATGTGAGTTGAAATTTTGAATCTGTAACGCGGGTTCGCGTATATATATATATATATATATATATATATATATATATATATATATATAAATATAGCGAGCTGAGAGAGAAACCTTTAATGTCTGAAATCTTGGGACGTTATTTTAGACTCAACTCGTTTCGTCCACAACTGTTGCTACTATCTTTTAAACATCTTGCCGTAAAAAATGATGGGCGGGGGGGGGGGGGGGGGGGGGGGGAATAAGGAGGACAACGTGTCACATCGTCGTATCTTACGACGCATTTTGCTTGGGTCAACGTAGTACATTCGAGGTGGAATTGGGGTGAAGTCTTAAAATAAAAATAAAATTAAAAATAAAAATCTATATCTTAAGACTTAAGATCGATGGTTTAAATATTAAGAATTGATGAGTTTTAATTTTAAAAATGAAGAAGAAAATAAACTTCATCAAATTTGAAAAATCTTAAGAATTTCAATTTTCAGAGACTTTTTAATATTATTTGACAAAAATATAATTCACTGTATTATAATGTTTCTGTTTAAAAGAAAAGAGAGAAGAAACGAAAGAAAAAAGAAAAAAACAAAAAAAAAAACAATATGAATTGCAAAAATTTGAAAGATTTTTTTTCAACACAATTTTTCCGACAAAAATTTTGTCACGCTAGTCACAATTATATTGTGATCCATCGAAAAATTGAATTGAATTGAATTTGAAATGTTGAAATTATTTGACATCTTGAAACAACGCTGTTATATAAAGTTTCGGTAATTTTTTTTTTTTTTTTTTTTTTATAAGCTCATTCTTATTCGTCGCGGTAATTATTCGAAGAATTAAAAAACCTACTACAGCGTAGGTATATAAATAAGTTGATATAATCAACGATATATATAGTAATTAGTATGCAGAGGACAGCGCGTTTCTTAAAACGCAAATTTCCAATATAGCTTTTGGATTAAGGATAGAAGATTGTATTATAGCTAAATATATATGTGCCTAAAAGAAAGTGGCGAAAAGTGCTACAGCGAATAAAACGGAGCGAGGCCAACTCGAGGTCGATACCACAGCCTCCGTTCCTCTCCTCGTCGTTTATCGATCGTTTGACAATCATAAAACTTAATAATTCAAATTTATAATAAAATGAAAGAAAAAAAAAAAAAAAAAAAAAAAAAAAAAAAAAAAAAAAAAAATTAAACGAAAAATTTTTATTCTCCAAATTCCGACACGTTTCAATTCTTTTTTTCTTCTTTTATTATATATTATATCTGTGAGACATCAGACAGCAGTTTTTTTTTCTTTTTTTCAAACGCTTCAATTTTCTCACGGTTTAAAAGTACGTAACGTAATTTCGCTGACCTTTTTGTCAACGCTATAATTTTTTTTTTTTTTTTCCCCTACACATAGTTTTGAGACATTTTTATACCCATGAATTTCAATTAGCATCAAAATTCGAGGATGAGCTAGTGCTGTTCGATTATTGAATTTTGTAATCGATTATCGATCTCTAAATTAAATCGATCAAAATCGATTAATCGATTAATCGATTAATAATTGGAAGATCGATTAATTATATGATTAATCGAATGATTAATTGAAAAATCGATAAATTATTTGATTAATTGATGAATCATTTGATTAATTATTTAATTAATCATTTGAATAATTATTTGATTATTTATTTAATCAATCGCATAATAGGCAGACCTTACGTGCTGCCTATATATATTGCCTCTAACGCGCTCAAGTTCCCTAACAGACATCTTTTTCCTAGCCAAAATGATGCTCGTGTTCATTCAGCGAATGATAATTTGAGTAGATCATTTCCGATTAATCATCGATTGATCTTTCGATCATTAATCGATTAATCGTTCGATTAATCAATCTTTCGATCATTAATCGATTAATCGTTCGATTAATCAATCTTTCGATCATTAATCGATTAATCGTTCGATTAATCAATCTTTCGATCATTAATCGATTAATCGATTAATCGATTTTTTGGAACAGCACTAGGATGAGCCAATCAAGGACCACCCTAATTAACCCATATACCTTTATTTACATTATTTAATCACCGAAATCACTAATTAGAGGTTTATAAAAATAAACCCGAAATTATATTGAGGAATGTGGTGCAGATCCGCCGTTTAGACTCTCATGACTTATATATGTGGACTCTCGCTGTCCAAGAATTGTCGTAGGTGTGGTGGTGTGTTATAAGATAAGCTATGTAAGTATAATCTAGATCTCTCTGTCTCTTTTTCTCTAATCTCTAAAACAAAAATTGAAATTAGGTTGAGTGAAAGAAGACAAAAAAAAAAAAAAAAAAGAAAAGTAAAGTAAAAGACGAGAAGACGGATTGATGTTGGAAAAAAAGAAAAGAAAAGAAAAGAAAACCGTATCGAATGGATCGAATCAGACATTAACAGTTAAATGTTGTTAACTAAACCGTCAGAAATAAAATCGATAAATTTATATATACCCAATTCTGACAATACCCGCTTGAAAACAGACGATGATCTATGATAACGATCTATTTAGCTCGGGATTTTATTCGCTTATCTATCTATAAGAGTGAAGAGAAGAGAAGAGAAGAGAAGAGAAGAGAAGAGAAGAGAAGAGAAGAGAAAATAAGAGAAGAGGAAGCAATTGGTCAGTCTCCGGTTAAGGCAGTTCACCGCACTTTAAAACGGACCAGGAACAGATATAGGATTAGATAGAGAATAGAAAATAGAAAATAGCTTGTATGTTTAAAAAATAGCGACGTCACGATTTCTGGGATTATTAAATTTGGTTTTTGTCCCATTTTTTTTTTTTTTTTTTTTTCATTTGCTCTTCGTTCATACGAATGAAAACTATATATTCAACGGAGAACAATTAGTTTCTTAGAAATATTTTCGTAGAATATAAGTGTCGATTTTTATTAGGACCGATCAACGATGTGAAATCGTTATGATAAACCTCGAGAATTCGTAAAGGTTTTCTTAAATCAAATTTTCAATATAAAAAATATTGAATCGCGTTTACGTGTTAAAAATCAGCTTTTTCAATGTCTTTTTAAATAAAATTTAAAAAAAAAGCGCGGATGAGGTAAAAATATGAGAAAAATAAAAATAACGTAAAAAAGGAGACTTGAGAATTCGTGATTTACAAAATCTGTGTCCAATATTAAAACTTTATCATCTGATTAGAGAAAAAAAGAGAAAAGTGAATGAAAACTGAGTTTCTATTTTCGGAAAGAGAATCGTTTTTCATTCATTTTTTTTTCGTGTTACAAAAATAATAAAAAGAATAAAATACTTTGGTCTTTGAAGGAAGACTAAATATAAAGATAGTACAGGGTGAGTTTAGAAAAAAAAAAAAAATAATAATAATAATGTACGAAAAATTAATTGCATGAAGAAGGGCGGGCTTCATCTAGGCAATATGAAATTTCAATGGAATGAAGTATCTCAGGGATATCGAGGTAATCGTAATTTTGTTAAATACCTAATAGCAAAATAAAATGTTATTCGCTTGTAACTGAACTTAAAAAAAAATCACCCTGTATAATGTATATGAGGTATTTCACATGAAAACGAAAGTGATGCAGATCTGACCATGCGGTTTTCGATTTCGATCAAAATTTTTTTCGTTTCCGTTACTATTTACAAGCTAAAACTAACTATATACTAGGTATATATATAAAATCACAAAATTATCCGACAAAAAAAATAATTTTGTTGCCAGAAATGTCAAGTTTCGGAGGAATAAAATAAATATTTCGAATAAATTTAGGATTTTTTTGGTTTTTAATGATTAATTAATTTCTTTTCTCGGTCGTTTATCGTGGTTCTATACTTTGTTCTTTAAGAGGATATGAAAGGTGAATTATACACCTCGAATTTTTGGCAGCCCGTTTCTCAGCTAAAACACATCCGATCGATGTGAAATTGATATCAGTGATGCAGAAAAAGTGAACGAAGGGCATGATGCTCTTGGATTTCCAAAAAGCGAAAATAAAATGTACAGTTTTATATCAAGAGTGCTCTGTAACGAATAATCGTTGTTGCTGACGTTGTACTTGATAAATATGTGAAAACACCCGAAACATTTTCGTTTTTTGGAAATTCAAGAGCATCATGCCCTCCGTGCACTTTTTCTGCGTCACTGATATCAATTTCACATCGATCGGATGTGTTTTAGCTGAGAAACGGGCTGCCGAAAATTCGAGATGTATAATTCGCCTTTCATATCTCCTTAATAGAAAATGTTTCTAGGTAATCACAGAGTGCGTGTAATTTTTTTTTTCTTTGTTGTAATTTTCAATTGGCTCCGATTGCCAAAAACGCATTTTTCACTATCCTAAAGGAATAGTAAATGATGAAAAATTGGAAAAATTAATTCGATCATTTCAAGTATACCGTGACAATCTCTAGATGCGGAACGCCAGGGATACCAACCAAAAAATCGTGAGCAGCAGTTTAGTAACTGACTAGAAGTTTCTATTAAAATCAGTAGAAATGACTAGATCTTCACTGGACATCACTAGATTATTTTTAGTGATTTTAACGAGTTTTGGGTTGGTATCCCTGGCATTTCGCATCCAGAGATTCTCACGGTATATGATAATTAATTAAAATCGAAAATAGTGAGGGTCTTGGGCACCCAATTCATAGTATATAGACAGGAAATAGATTCCATGTACCAAAGTAGCGGTTTCCGGATACGTCACGATCTCTATGGTACTAGACCGGTACATCGTCGTACCTGTACCTATATAAGCTATATCTCTAGAGTCTAGAGTATAAGGTATCTACCCACGTAAGAATTGGGACCGCTAAATCAGCTGTTCATATAAGTAAAAGGCTCAAAGGTAAATGCACCGTATATAGTTTGTTTACTGCGCAGTAGTTACGCTACCACATCGCTTCAGTGGTATGGAAAAGAACTGGGGCCTAGGATTTGCTCGGGACTAACTCTTGCGGCTGTGCTGTGGATAGAATAGGATAGAATAGAATAGGATAGAATAGGATAGGATAGGACGGATGGTAGATCGCGAGTGAATGACCGCCGAATACCTCGGCTCGTGTACATCTCTCTCTCTCTCACTAACAAACCCACCTAAGTATTATGCTATATATCTATACATATATTTACCGTGCGGTACGTAGTTAAGCGAATACAAACATCGACCAAATGAATTTCTAATCATTTCGCACCGGGCGGAATCGAAGCGATCGCAACTCGACTCCATAATATATTCTACCTAGCTACTTCCATTCCTTCACCGACGATTTTCTTATATTATACATTTCATTCGGGGTATATACTGGTTTCAAATTTCTTTTTAATATTTTCTTACCCTCATTTTATACAGAAAATTTTACACTTTTATCTGGATGTATGGAAAAATCGAACGCACGTCGTTTTGGTTATCAATTTTTGACAAATTTCGGATTATACAGGGTGAGTATCTTCAAAGGTCCAAAATGGGTGGGAATTACTCACGGCAAGTTGTACCGTGTTACGTTGTAATTTTTCTCAAATTTCGGATTATACAGGGTGAGTCTCTTCAAAGGTCAAAAATGGGCGCGACTTATTCACGGCGAAGGCACGCATTCAGCCAATCAGGTAAAAAATTATCCGGGTACGGATAGGGTAGCAATGCTTGATCACGAATCACGGCCGCCAGTAAGTCCCACCCATTTTGGACCTTTGAAGAGACTCACCCTGTATACTTACCCGAATAATTATGAGACATTTTTTTTTCCAGAAATTTCTAGTTAAAATCTTCACAGTTTAACAAATCAATGAATGTGATATTATAATATTTAATGCACGATTGTACCCCATAATCAAATTATTTATAAATATAGTACCTAAAACTGTAACTGATATAAAGAATAAAAACCTTCTTAAAAATTTCGAAAACCCCGAACGATGATTGTCAGAGATTAAATACGAGATCGATTTGTGCCCTGAGGTTAGTGCCGGAGGTACATAAATCATGGTTCGTGTATATAAGTGATGATAAAATATGTACTACATTTCGCTAATTTCGCGGGTGCTATTTATATTTTATCTTCATTTTTTCTCTCTCTCTCTCTCTCTCTCTCTCTCTCTCTTCAATGGAACACTAATGACCGTAGATCTCAAAATACATCATCATTAGCCCCCGTAGTAGACACGGTCTTTGCCAATATCAACATTTTACACACTACCACCACGTGAGTGCAGGGTGGTCCCACATAATTACAAAAGATATGACTAGTTGTGCTACTTATTTATTTATTTTTTGTTGGCTATTTTTTTTTTTATATAAACCGAAGCTAAATCATTGTCCATACGATTCACCAGTTTAATTCGCAGATGTATTTTTTAAATTAAGAGATTTTAGTAGATCGAAATTCAAGATCGATAATTATCGCATGTCTAAAAGCACAGAAATATTAGACTATCAAATCCGAACCGTTACCTTATTTAAAATAATGTAATATCCATTAATTTACTAACCGAAATGATTTTAGAATTGAAATTTCATTGATTGGCGAAAAAGGTGGCCAATATTCCTTCTCGGGGTTTCAGATTCTAATTAGCAAGCGCTCATAAAGCCATAAATGTCATGAAATTATTACCTTTCTCGTATTTAATTGAACGTTTATCTTTATGGGGACCAGTACAGCGACTTTTCGAGAAATTATCATAGTCCGAAATCAATTTATTTCATAACCAAAGTTCATTTCACATGAAAATATTTTTCTTTTTCAAAATCATGTGTCGTAAGGATCTCAGAGCACCGTTGGACTGATTCAGGTCATCTTGGATTCACTTTCTTCAGAAAACAAATCCTCATTATGTGAATGTAGGAATTTTGAAAAATTTTCGTTTTGGCCAAGTTATTTAAGAAATGAGTGATAATAATTTTGGCAAATTTGGTAAATTGATCATAACTTATGACATAATTTTTTATTTTAAAATTGCTACATTCACATGATGAGGATTTGTTTTCTGAAGAAAATGAATCCAAGATGACCTGAATCGGTTCAACGGTGCTCTAAAATCCTTACGACACATGATTTTGAAAAAGAAAAATATTTTGATGTGAAATGAACTTTGGTTATGAAATAAATTGATTTCGGACTATGATAATTTCTCGAAAAGTCGCTGTACTGGTCCCCTTGAAAGGAAATTCAGAAATCTATTCCTCGTATTATGTTCAACAAGGATAATATTCATTCACTTATATGACTACTTGCCGCTGCAGCTCGTATTTTTAAAAAATTTCTATTAAATATTAGGGCTTTACACAAGGTGATTCAGTTCGAGTGAACCATAATTTGTAAGTAGATTCCCCGTGGAAATCTAAGACTAAATTTCCTTTACCGAAAATTTGTGGGACCGATAATTTCCGAGCTACGAAAAATCTTAGTTTACCAATCGCAGAGCGTATAGGCTGCGTAGCCAGGACACTGCGCAACTTCCGCTCATGCGCAGCCCTATCTGCGTCATCTATAAGCTCTGCGATTGGTCAACTATAAGATCTTCCGTAGCTCGGAAACTATTGGACCCTCGAATTTTTGATAAAGGAAATTTAGTCTTAGAATTTCGCAAGGAATCTAGCCTCATAATATGGATCATTCAACCTGAATTGCTGTGTATAGTCGACATCTATACACATGAGTAAGTGTTTGTACTAATTATGGTAAGGTAAATTACGCTAAAACACTTCTTCTTTTTTTTTTTTCTTTTTTTTTTTGTTATTCAAGAGACAATTACTCTTATACAGGTAATAGAAATCGACGGTTCGAATATCTGACAAATGATATCTAACCATATAAATATATATGGTATATTATACACTTTACACACAGCTGTGTATATATACAGAATTCTTACGAAATCTAACAGTCCGTGTCATTGAACTGACGATGAGGATAGTGCAGAGGAATTTCAACAACGACGATTATTTATTGATGTGTATAATTTTCCTCCGCGCCTAAAACTCACAATCGCGGTATAGCACAAATTCGGCATACATTATAATATATATAGGTCTAATACGTATAATACGTATGTACATACATATAGTTTTTAATAATATAGTTATCTACGAGTCATATATATATTTCTATACCTATATACATATACATATGTAATTGTTAAACACGACCATGCGATAATTTGACACTCCTGAAATTACAACGTTTATATTTCAACATTGTTCACGTGTATATATTATAAACGGAAGACCGTGGCAAATGGGCACCAAAGCTGTAAATTGATCATTTATTTTTCTTCTATTATCCTATACCGACTTTATAGATTATAGACGCAGCAGGTCGGGTGGAGGAAAAACTGAAAATGTATAAATTCACTGTAAAATTGCGCTCGGAGAATTTTTATTTTTTTATTTATTAATTCTATAAATATATCGCGTGTCTAATTGTGAAAGGTCGTATATGGGGTATTCCACGTGAACCGGGCCGGTTTTTCGCAAAAAAAAAAGTAAAAAACGGCAGGCTGGAAATTTTATCACTTCTTTGTGACACTTTGAAGTAATTTCGGTGAAAATTTCAAGGCAATCCGTGTGACCCTTCAAGTAGAAAAAAAATAAAAACACATATTTTCCAAGTTTTACATGCTTCGCCGGTTTTTTGAAAAAAAAAAAGAAGAAAAACGGGAGGCTGAAATTTTGATCACTTCTTAGTGTCACCTCGAAGTAATTTCGGTGAAAATTTCAGGGCAATTGGTGTGACCCTTCCGTAGAAGAACAAAGAAATCGCATATTTTCAAAGTTTTACATGTTTAAGAATTCGAAAAATAATTGAAGTGCTACATATTTCGAAGGAGCTCATTTGTGCGCGTAGAATGCACTATGGGAAGTTATGATTTTGTTCATGCATGGCTGAGATAAGTGGAGTTGAAAATGTGGTAATTAAATTTTTGGCACAATTATGACAGCGATATAAATTGAACCAATTATTTTCAAGCTCTGTAACTGTTGGGGGCATCTCATGTAGTAACAAGGAATCTGAATCTGCATTGGCGTCAAATTCGATGACCTCAGGCCAAAAACTGGTCCGGTTCACGTGGAATACCACATATGTATAATTTCTTCTTTTTTTTTTCACATAGTTTTTATACTTTAGGCAAAAATAACGATAATTTTATTTATCGAAACAAATAATTGATTAAAAAATAATACATTAGTTATTATAATATTATACGCAATACTAATACTATATAAAATAAATATATAAATAATAATTCAAATTTAGAGAAGAATATAAAGATTGAGAAAAAAAAAAGAAAAAAATTAAAAATTCGTTTACCTTTTCGATGATAGATATTTAAGAACTTGCGTGAAACCCACGTGGCGATTAAATAGGTGTACACATGTGAGGATGAGCGCGAGAGTTCAGTTTCTATGTGTATATTATATACGCGTATATATATAAGTAGTACACATATATATTTCGAAACTGTCAAAAAGCCCGTTGCAGCATAGCTGCTGTTGCTCGCTGGATACTTAAATCTATAATTACTAAATTACGTACGTACGTAAGTATTCAGATAGCGCATTTAGACATATACTATACATATAAAGCGGTGTGGTGACGGTAGTAGACACGTTGGCGTCCCTTGCCTTGACGCGGGGAATTCCCCTTCCGTACCTATATACGCCGCGAGGCGCGAGTTCAGTCATCCTCGAACCGTCGAGGCGCGCGGGTGATTTGCATTCTATATGTTTATATAGCGCGTGCAAGCGCGTTAGCCAGACTCATAGAAAAACTCGTATATCCTACATGTATACAAAATAAGTATACTTATACGAGTTCGTGATATTATCTTTAAGTCGCCTTTTTATTTTCTCTACATATATATATATATATATATATTTTTTTTATTTTTTTTATTTTCTTCTTATCTCGAAGCTAACTAGCATGAGGATAAGACTAACGCTTGAGTCTGAATGGGCGGCTAGCAAGCTGAACAAATAAACACCCTCGAGTAAATAAAGTTAGATTAGTAACTCGAACTGCTTACTGCGCACTTCCGGTCGGCTTTCTATCGCGCTATGAACAACGAAGCTATGAACTATTCCGCGTTATAGATCAAAAGGCGAAGAAAATATAACACGATATGATACCTTGTCGAATTCTAAGACTAAATTTTCTTTACCAAAAATTCGAGGGCTCAATAGTTTCCGAGCTACGAAAGATCTTGGTTGACCAATCGCTGAGCGTATAGGTTGCGCAGCCAGGGCACTGCGCAATTTCCGCTCATGCGCAGCGCTGTCTGCGTCACCTATAAGCTCTGCAATTGGTAAACTAAGATCCTTCGTAGCTCAGAAACTATCGGTCCCTCGAATTTTTGGTAAAGGAAATTTAGTCTTGGATTTTCACTGGGAATATAATCTCAAAATATGAGCTTCAAAATCTGAATCACCCTGTATAGTTGGATTATAAAATGATTCTATTATTTCATAAGCGATTGTAATGATCTAAAAAAAAAAAGAATTCTTATCTCGAAATTACTGAATGAAAAACTTCACAAATTTTACTACTTTCGCCTTTTTTTCTGGCTACTATATAATTGAGCCTGACAATTAAATTTGTAAAAAAAAAAAAATGGTAATTAATGCTCGTATAGGCAGACGGTACGAGCTTTAGCATGTCTCGGTGTGGTCATGGTGGTGCGGAAACTGGAAATGAACATAAATTGAAATGATCTATTACTTACTTATAGTCTTGTTAACCGCATATATGATCAGATAAAATCTATATTATTTATACATACATTTTCATATGCCCACAATATTACTATCCATCTAATATAATATTATACGATACCTCCTTATCTTATTATGAATCTTTTAACGAAGGGTTTTTAAATTGTATTAAACAATGTATGTACGCCGTAGTACCTGGATACAGTAGGATTTATAAAATAATCAATTCTAATCTTAACTTAATGCTTATATGTTATGTATAATGTATACATATATATATATATATTAGGGTGATTATTTTGAAACGACTATTTTTTTTTTTTTGGTCCTCACGCGGAATTTTGTTGAAAAGGTCGAAAAAAAATTTCCCTGAAAATTACAGCTCTTAATATTAATCCTAAGTACTTTCCCAAAGCGTGCGAAGATTTCCCATTTAAAATACACGTAAATCGAGATGGTTTTTTTTCAAATTTCTATAACTCAGCCGCACTTCAAGCTATCACATTGGTCTTGGTCTTGATTTACTCAGAATAAAATACTCTACAAAAGTTCCCGGGGTGGCCAGAGTGTAACTTGTACTGGTGAGTTGATACGGGTCGCTGAAGTTGATTTTTACCCAAAATTCTCGGTTACCAGTACAAGTTACACTTTGGCCGCCATGGGCACTTTTGTAGAGTATTTTATTCTGAGTAAATCAAGACTAAGACCAATGTAATAGCTTGAAATGCGGCTGAGTTATAGAAATTTGAAAAAACACCATCTCGATTTACGTGTATTTTAAATGGGAAATCTTCGCACGCTTTGGGAAAGTACTTAGGATTAATATTAAGAGCTGTAATTTTCAGGGAAATTTTTTTTCGACCTTTTCAACAAAATTTCGCGTGAGGACCAAAAAAAAAAAAAATAGTCGTTTCAAAATAATCACCCTAATATATATATATATATATATATATATATATATATATATATGGGGCATTCCACGTCAAAACGAAAACGATTCAACCGATGGGTCTCCGATTTTCTTACAAATTTTTTTTCTCGTTCTATTTCAGGACCAAAACCTACATACCGAAGCATTTTTCAATTCAAACTTTGGTTTTTTATTGACGGATTTTCAAAAATTTGGTATTTTTGTAAATCTGAAAATTTCAATATTTTTTCATTCAATGTTAGCTTATTCTAACAAGAAAATACATCAGACAGGAAATGTTCGTTTTGAGCTATACTTTTCATAAAAATGTGTATCGAATTTTTTGCGTCAACGGTTTTGGAGTGATTCAAAAAATAAACACAAAAATTCGATTTTTGAAAAAAGTACACTTTTGATTTTTGATTTTTTTTTTTCAAAAAAATTATCGGAATTTAGAAAATTTTGAGGACCAAAACCATAGTGGGCCGACGATTCTACAATTTTTTGTGAATTTTTGAATTTTTGAATTTGTGAATTTTTGCTATAGACAAATAAATGAAATCGTTATTTTCTCTTATTTTCATTATTTTCAGCTGTGAATTTATTTTTTGATCATACATTTTGCGTATTGTCGGACAACGTAAACGGTCAACGAATCGTGATTTATATTACACAGGGAAAAAAAATTCCTTGTTTCAAGAAAAAGATTTCTTGTTTCAAGAAACTGTAGTTTCTTGAATGTTTTTTGATTAAAATCAAATTAAATATGATTAATATGTTCGTAATTCGAATTAGGAACATATTTCCTTTAAAAACATTCAATTAGGAACATATGGCCCTCAACAAATTCGAATTAGGAACATATTTCCCTTAAAAACATTCAAAAAACTACAGTTTCTTGAAACAAGAAATCTTTTTCTTGAAACGAGGATTTTTTTTTCCCTGTGTAATATAAATCACGATTCGTTGACCGTTTACTTTGTCTGATAATATGCAAATGTATGATCAAAAAATAAATTCACACCTGAAAATAATAAAAATAAGAGAAAATAACGATTTCATTTATTTGTCTACAGGGTGTTCCAGACCTCGCGACGAATGTTTCACAGGGTAAATCTTGATCAAAAATGGGATCGAAATTTCCTCAGCCGATTTTTTTTCAAATGCATATCTTTTCCGTTATAATTAATTCAATTTCAGTCAATGACGCGCGGCTTACGAACGGCCGCGCGTCGGTGTGCTTACCGCTCGGTTGTGTGCACTTTTTTTCGTGGCGACAATAGGGCGAGAGACGCGCACACAACCGAGCGGTGATTACACCGACAAACGGCCGTTTATGAGTCGCATGTCATTAGCTGAAATTAAAATAATTATAACGGAAAATCCATGCATCTCCGAAAAAATCGGCTGAGGAAATTTCGATCCCATTTTTGATCAAGATTTACCCTGTGAAATATTCGTCGCGAGGTCTGGAACACCCTGTATAGCAAAAATTCACAAATTCAAAAATTCAAAAATTCACAAAAAATTGTAGAATCGTCGGCCCACTATGGTTTTGGTCCTCAAAATTTTCTAATTTCCGATAATTTTTTTGAAAAAAAAAAAATCAAAAATCAAAAGTGTACTTTTTTCAAAAATCGAATTTTTGTGTTTATTTTTTGAATCACTCCAAAACCGTTGACGCAAAAAATTCGATACACATTTTTATGAAAAGTACAGCTCAAAACGAACATTTCCTGTCTGATATATTTTCTTGTTAGAATAAGCTAACATTGAATAAAAAAATATTGAAATTTTCAGATTTACAAAAATACCAAATTTTCGAAAATTCGTCAATAAAAAACCAAAGTTCAAATTGAAAAATGCTTTGGTATGTAGGTTTTGGTCCTGAAATAGAACGAGACAAAAAATTTGGAAGAAAATCGGAGACCCATCGGTCGAATTGTTTTCGTTTTGATGTGGAATGCCCCATATATATACATATATATATATCTATAATGAAAATTCATTGCTCTTTTAAACTCTAGGATAGAAAATATAATACATTATGCATTACTTGAATACAGGAAACTATAACATCGTGTAGGAAGTTAACGAATTATTCATTTCATTTCACTATAGTATATAGAGATCTTATATTTTTACGAATGATATCTGCAATGGTAAAAATATTTCACTAAAGTATACATTTATAGGTAAAGTAAAGAAAAATTCACAAACTTGATATGGAAAATTTTTATATAATTATATATATCGACCGCTCCTAAGAGAAAGAACGTAACTCGCGAAGCGCGCTAGTAACGACCTATCTCGGACATAGCGCTAGTAAGAACCTATTTCGTGAATCCGGCTAGTATGAACGTATCTCGCCGATGCGCATAGTAAAGCCCTAACTCGGAAGTAGCGCTAGCACAAACGTAGTTGGCAAATTCTGCTAGAATAAATGCAACTTAAAAAAAAAAAAAAAAATAATAATTAATAATTAATAATTAATAATTAATAATAATTAAATTAAAATAAATTAATTAAAAATTAATAAATAAAATAATTATTGAATATTTAAATATTAATATTAATTATTTTTTATTTTTTATTAATAATTATTAATTCATTAATTAATTATTATTATTATTACTAATAATTTCCCAACTACGTTTGTATAGCGCTACTTCCGAGTTAGAGCTTTACTATGCGCATCGGCGAGATACGTTCATACTAGCCGGATTCACGAAATACGTTCTTACTAGCGCTTTGTCCGAGATAGGTCGTTACTAGCGCGCTTCGCGAGTTACGTTCTTTCTCTTAGGAGCGGTCGATATACAAATTAAACAAATTATTGTATAAATTTAAATGAACAATTTCGCGGATGAAAGAGATTATTAGTTTTATTCAAATTTCAGGGATTTCAAAAAACGTAATTTTGTTAGGAAAAAAAATTGTTGAAAAAAAATAATTTGAACGAGCATTGATATGATGAGCATTCCCTTACGGAAAATACACTTAATTTTTGAGTGTAAACACTGAATTTTGGATGTAAAACCCTTAAATTGGGAGTTGAATTTCAAATTCCGAGTGTTGAACTCCCAAATTTCGAGTGTAGAACTCCCAAATTGAGAGTTGACTACCAAATTTTGAGTGTCCAACTCCCAAATTGAGAGTTGACTCCCAAATTTCGAGTATCGAACTCCCAAATTGAGAGTTGACTTCCAAATTTCGAGTGGCGAATTCCAAATTGAGATTTGACTCCCAAATTTCTAGTATCGAACTCCCAGGTTTAGAGTTGACTTCCAAATTTCGAGTGTAGAACTCCCAAATTGAGAGTTGACTCCCAAATTTCGAGTATCGAACTCCCAGGTTTAGAGTTGACTCCCAAATTTTGAGTGTCGAAGTCCCAAATTTAGAGTTTGACTTCCAAATGAGTGACATCCAACAGAGGGTCAACACCCAAGTTAGGTGTACGAAAGTACACCTTAGTTGAGAGTCACCACTGAGTGTTATTTTAAGGGTTATTTTGAGTATTTTTTCCGTAAGGGTTGGTATTTAACTTTAAGAGATAGTCTTCTTTATGAATGATTAGAAATCGTACCTCCGATGTATACCTACACAGAAAAAAAAGGTTAAGGCCCATCCCTAGTCGCCGACCTCCTTTTGGTCGAAATGTGTCACATTTCGATTATTATCCGAGCCCAGGCGTCAAAAACGCAAAAAAGGCCAACTTATCGCAAATTCTATTTCAATTCCGAACACATACGTCCAAAAAAATGTTCTCTTCGTGCGAAAATAGAGTCTACAGATGGTTTTTACATTGTTCGCCGAGGAAATCGAATTCGAATAATTTTCTAACAATATAAAAACCATCTGTAGACTCTATTTTCGCACGAAACGAACATTTTTTTGGACCTATGTGTTCGGAATTGAAATAGAATTTGCGCTAAGTTGGCCTTTTTTGCATTTTTGACGCCTGGGCTCGGATAATAATCGAAATGTGACACATTTCGACCAAAAGGAGGTGGGCGACTAGGGATGGGCCTTAACTTGGGCCAAGAAAATTATTCTCGATTCAAGATAATTTCGCGGTCCAAAAATGAAGACCGAAATTTTCTCGGATCAAATCAAAAATTTTCTCGAGCCCAAGGAAATGTTCCCAATTTTCATTGGTTCGAGAAAAATTTTGATTGGATCCGAGAAAATTTCGGTCTTCATTTCTGGACCGCAAAAATTATCTTGAATCAAGTCAACCTTTCTTTCTGTCTACCTGGAAAGTTATGAAAATTATCTGGAAAAATCTGGAATTTTCAGGGAATTTTCAGTTCCAGGTTTTAGTAATTTAGTAGATACTTTTATGGAAGATACACATATCGAGATATATACAAGCGTTTTTATATATTTAATTTTTATATTTTAGGAATATTAAATTGAGGATTTTTTTTTTTTTTTTAATTTTTTTATTTATTGTCTGTTAGTGGCTGAAGTGACGCTGAATTCCTCATGCATCTTAGAATTATAAATAATACATACTTGCAGAGCAATTATATATAAGCAGATAATATAATATCTATAACAATATTAATATACTACACGAGCACGAGCTACGCGCGGACGCCTGTCGACCGGCAGCGTCTAATTAAGAAATCTACGAGTTAATTAATCATTTAATTAATAAATCCGGTGTGCAGACTGCACGCGTGTCGCTTTGTTACGTACCTAGCGCGTTGCGTGACTTGTTAGTTTTTCCTCGTTATGAGGTAGACGTGCGGCTATTATACCAGTCCGATCCCAATCGCTGCAAGACGATATCGCAAGAACACGAGAAAGAAGAAACACGTAGGGGTTTGAAAAAAAAAAAGAACAATTTTTTCTCAATCGAATTTTACAAAATTTTTTTTTTTTCGATCAGTTTTTCATTTTCAATTTTTATTTCATAGAGAAAACTAAAATTTGAAAAATCAAATATCCATGTTTTTTTTTTTTTCTTTACTTCGGTTTGTCTATTTATTTCAATTGTCTGAAATTTTATTGAAATCAAATTTTATTCTAATCGACACGAAAATCGTAGTAAAATTCCGAGTATTATATACTGGAATATGTGGAAAGTTTAAATAGGTATATGTACTTCAGAAGTTGGGCAAAAGCCAGCTTGAATCTGTGAACTGAATAAAGCTGTAATAGGTTGATCCTAATCCCTCGTGGGTTTAAAACTTTTAAATTGACCGAGCGACGATCCTTGACTAATTTGTTCGCTATTTCTTTCGTCCGTTTGTTTGTTGCAGTTAGCGCGAGCCGCCTATTACACGCTAATTGGCTAATTATCAAAGAAACAAACTTTGAACAGAGTTTATATATCGACAGCCTAATAACATAGTCACGTAAGCGCAAAAAAAAAAATTTTTCGCAAACTGACAGACGTTTCTCCAAAAAAATTTTGGCGTCTATTAGAAATTGTTTGAAAAATAGGCCATTTTTGGCGCTTACGGGATTATGTTATTAGGCTGTCGATATATATATATATATAAACTACTCAACAAAATTAAAGGCCCCCCCCTAGCATAACCCGCCATTTTCAGACGCCTTGACCGATTCACTTGAAATTTGGACCAGGGCTAGTCCAAAGTGTTTCCAACTTGGGCCCGAAGCCGATTTTCTGTATCTTCGAGGGTTGCGATGTGGCACTCCAAAAACCAACCCTCTGCATAAAATCAAAGTCACAGGTCTGTGGCACCGGGTTCCAACATCGATTTTGCGCCTAGCCTAGGATTCCGTAGCTGGGAGTGAAAAGTTACTGCTAGGCTAAGGGTTGTTCAGGGGTTGGTTGCAGTTACTCAGGGACAGGTGGGCTGCAAGTGCTCGGCTGAATCGCGAAAACGATTCGGAAACACTTTTGTGTCTCCGATGCTCGAAAATGTGTCAAAATGTTTTGTCCAACCCCGGATGATAGAGGGATGGAAGCGGAGGGGTTGAATAGGCAAGGGTGTATGATTCAGCAGTGGACCGAATCGTCTGGCTCGACCAAAAGTTGTTCAAACATTTTTTGGGCACAAAATCGGTGTTGGAACCCGGTGCTACAGACCTGTGACTTTGATTTTACGCAGAGGGTTGGTTTTCGGAGTGCCACATCGCAACTCTTGAAGATACAGAAAATCGGCTTTGGACCCAAGTTGGAAACACTTTGGATTAGCCCTGGTACAAATTTAAAGTGAATCGGTCAAGGCTTCTGGAAATAGCAGGTTATGCCAGGAGGGGGCCTTTAATTTTGTTGAGTAGTTTATATATATATATATATATATCGAAGGAGGAGCTGTAACCCGAGGGGTTAACCACTCTTGAAGTCAGGTGTACACATGGCTGAGAATCAGTTGAAGTCAGCTGAAGTCAGTTAAAGTCAGCTGAAGTCAGTTGAAATCCGCTGAAGTCACTTGAAGTCAGTTGAAGTCAGCTGGAGTCATTTGAAGTCAGCTGAAGTCAGTTGAAGTCAGTTGAAAAGTTAGTTGAAGTCAGTTGAAAAGTCACTTGAAGTCAGCTGAAGTCACTTGAAGTCAGCTGCAGTCAGTTGAAGTCAGCTGAAGTCAGTTGAAGTCAGTCGAAGTCAGCTGAAGTCATTTGAAGTCAGCTGAAATCAGTTGAAGTCAGTTGAAAAGTTAGTTGAAGTCAGTTGAAAAGTCACTTGAAGTCAGCTGAAGTCACTTGAAGTCAGCTGCAGTCAGTTGAAGTCAGCTGAAGTCAGTTGAAGTCAGTCGAAGTCAGCTGAAGTCATTTGAAGTCAGCTGAAGTCAGTTGAAGTCAGTTGAAAAGTTAGTTGAAGTCAGTTGAAAAGTCACTTGAAGTCAGCTGAAGTCAGTTAAAGTCAGCTGAAGTCAATTAAAGTCAGCTGAAGTCAGTTGGAGTCAGCTGAAGTCATTTGAAGTCAGCTGAAGTCAGTTGAAGTCAGTTGAAAAGTTAGTTGAAGTCAGTTGAAAAGTCACTTGAAGTCAGCTGAAGTCAGTTAAAGTCAGCTGAAGTCAATTAAAGTCAGCTGAAGTCAGTTGGAGTCAGTTGACTTCATGAAGTCTTGAAGTCTTGAAGTCAGGTGTACGGTCAATCGACGAGTGGTTAACCCCTCGCTGTAACCCATCGGTTACAGCAAAGTTGATTTTTATTTTTCTGGATCTTGAATAGCTCTACTTCTTTTATAATGCGCACCCCCGCCATATACCTACGTCCCGCATCGACTATCAGATTTTTATATTATATCGGCTAAAATCTGACCCCATCTGTTGCAGCCTTTCGCGACAAGTTATTTAAATAAATGTTACGACGCAACGGCGTTATACCGCACGGGTTTTAAACATGATCCTCACGACCGGCATACAGATTATACTGTTCACAGCCGCGTGGCGCATGTCGAATGTATATCAAAAGTCTTCTTTTTTTTTTTAATGCTAAAAATAGAATTTATGCGATATCGTCGATTTTATGAAAAATCGAAAAAATTCTTTCATCAACCAAGCGAGTGAGATGTTTTTTTTTTTTCCTCGATTGTTGATCAATCAAATTTATGAATACAAGAAGTTTATGGATCGTTAGTGTATCGATTATCACACATGATCGATTAAAAAAAAGAAAATAATAATAATAATAATAATAATAAAAAAATAAAGCGATCTTTTTTCTGGCTAATTTAGAAATTTTCTTTTTATGCTATGTATGATTCAGCGAAAATTATTGCTTCTGTGATATTTATATATATTTTTTTTTCATCTATTCGTTGAGGTTATTAGGCATTTTGTTCTACTTCTATCGATATTATTATTATTATTATTATTATTATTATTATTATTATTATTTTTTTTCAAATTTTGATACGTATCTTTTTTCTTCTTCAATTTTGCCGCAGAGATTCGAATTCCTACCGACGTCGCATAATATTTATACATATATGTATATGTATACCGGAGATTCGGGTAGTTTTTGTCTTCCAAGCGAATATTGAACACTGCGTCATTCGTGCAATATATACGTAGGTATTCAAAATTTTAAGGTTCAAATTTCGAACACTGAATCAATAATGTCCAATAATAAAAGTGAAGCCTTCAACCCCCGCAGTCTAATACCGCAATCATTTTGTTTATTATCCAAAATATATGATGAATCCAAATTTTTGAAAATGAATCTTATAAATGTTACTTCTATATTTCCAGAATATACGGTATAAGGTTACATTACGTAATTTCATGTATATATACAAGTATATATATATAATAGACAGGGCCATATTTTGAGGATAGATTCCCAGTGAAAATCTAAGACTAAATTTCCTTTACCGAAAATTCGTGGGACCGATAGTTTTCGAGCTACGGAAGATATTAGTCGACCAATCGCAGAGCGTATAGGTCGCATGGCCAGGGCAACGCGCAACTTCCGCTCATGCGCAGCGCTGTCTGCGTCACCTATAAGTCCTGCGATTGGGCAACCAAGATCTTTCGTAGCTCGGAAACTATTGGGCCCTCGAATTTTTGGTAAAGGAAATTTAGTCTTGGAATTTCGCAAGGAATCTACTCTCAAAATATCGCCCGATAAACTTGAATCAGCCTGTATATGCATGAATGGAATGTACATATCTGTACATGTATATAAATTGAACGACCGAGATTTAACATTTCGATACTATCTAACCCCAGGACACTATTATACGTATACCCACCTACCTATATACCTACGTATAATGTAATTTCCACCGTTTTACATCTAGGCACGCGAGTTTACTGGACCTTACTCAACTCACGGTGAAAAAATAAATAAAGAAATAAAAAAAGAAAGAAAAAAAGAGGGATAGAAAAAACAAGTAGGTACGTAATTATTATTGACATAATACGTCGACGCTGCATATATAGTATCGTATAACGTTGCGTGTATCACGCGGTAAAAAGAGAGAAACAAAAAAATAAAGATAGAGAAAGAGAAGAACGAGTCAATCAACCCCTGTTGAAAAAAAAAAAAAAAAAAAAAACGAATAATAAATTGATTCAAATTTGTGCCACAATTGAGAAGAAAAAAAGTATAACAAATATATATACACACACTGAGAAAAAGGTCTTGTTGACACAACCAAAATTTGGTTATTATTTGCACAGTCACATTTTTTGTTCAGTAAACCAAAAATTTCGTTCGGATAACCAAAATTTTGTTGGGACAGCCAAAAATTTTGGCTATTCGAACAAAATTTTTGGTTGACTGAACAAAAAATGTGATTGTGCATATAATAACCCAAATTTTGGTTGTGTCAACGAGACCTTTTTCTGAGTGCAGTATATAAAACTATTCATGTAAACTCTTCGTATACAATTATTGCACACAAATTTCACACTCGTCATGAAAATATATAATGAAATCCAAAAGTTTTTAAAAATATTCAAAGTCCCCTCGATTTTTTCACTCATTTGTTTCATCCTGTCCGATATGTCGATGGTCGATTATTTCATTTTCGCAAAAAAAAAAAAAAAACAAAAAAAAAAAAAAAAATACAAAAACTCAAAAACATGAGGAAAAAATTTCAATTGGACAATTTTTTTTTTTTTTTTTTTACAACAAATGAAAAATCTTTATCATTATTATCGTTGTTTATGTTTAGAAAAAAAAAAAAAAAAAAAAATTTCGACCATCTGCGCCACGCCTCGAGGTTCGCTCATGTAGGTACCTATACCTATATATATATATATGCATATATACTACACCAGCCGTACCTGCAAGCTACAGCAACGTTAGAGTAATAAAGACAGAGTTAGTTTTCGGTGCGAAATAAAGAGAGAGAAACAACCACAACAGGAGGCATCGGGCATCGACCCGTCGCCCGTTGGTTTCTACGTTAGTGCGCAACCGAGCGTAATAGAAAAGGATAACGATATAGATAACTCGGATAGGTAAGAGAGAGACGCAGCGATAACATGGGGGCAGGAAGCTGCACCGAATAAGACGAAGGCGTGCGGCACGGCACATCCATCCCCCGGGCAGCGCGCGTAGTAGAGTACCATACTGCGTAGCGTGTTGGCTCGAACCTCCGAATCTACCGAGCAACTACGATCCCGAAGCTCGTTTTTATCGGGTCTAAATAGTGTTTCGTTTATTTAACGAATTATTTTCATTAGATCAATTAAAACATAGAAAAAATAAATAAATAGATAATCGTTAATAAATACCAATAGTTGATGAATTAATTCAGATATTTTATTAGTATAATAATAATAACAACAATAATAATAATAATAATAATAATAACAATAATAAAAACATATATAGTTGTGCACTATGTACATTTTTGTTCGCACACGTTATAACTTCGACTTGTAGACGGATTGATATATATATATATGTTATATGTATATCTATACAACTTAATTATTACTACTTACCTACCTGCTCGCGTTACGTTATATAGAAACTTAGCACCATGTGCACCGGCTGGTGCCTCTATCTGTTCTTGCGCTCTTGTTGCACAGTGTTGTGTCTTGTGATATAGTTACAATAGATCGCTACGTTATACTATGTTATATCAAGTTTATTATTACATAAATATAATAGCGGACGTTTTTTATTCAAGTTGAAACCTCGCAACCCGTTCGTATAGTAGTATAATTAAATTAAAATAACATCGTGTGAGTATAATTGAATTTGAACAAACTATGTGCGATAATATATATCGCGTTACTAATGCCATAAGGTCGTAAGCGCCAAAAAATTATTTTTTTGCGGATATGCCCAAACGATGTTATATGACACGAAAAAGATTTTGCCACCAAAAACACGAATTTTTTTTTTTTTGGCGCTTACAACCTTATGGCATTAGTGACGCGATATATTGATCGGAGGTACAAGGTAATTTTTTTTTTAGGATCATTTTTACGACCTAGGTACACGTATATGTTGTCGGATAATAATTCCGGATGCTTTTGACGAGGGTGAAAATATTGATATATAGTACTATAGAATGGTATATAACTTTTTGGGGGAAAACTCGTCACACTTGACCCAGATTTGTATACTCATCGTATCATGGTTTTAGAAAACCAGCTATATACACCCGCATGAGATAAAAGGAAAACAGAATATATCTGAATTTTTAACCGTTTCGCTTTTGCATATAAAATTTACGTGAAAAATAAAATCCAAACGTATAATTATCCCAGAGAAGAAGAAAAAAAAAAAAAACACAATTTCAAAGTCGATTAAAAATTGAAAGTCAATAGTTTCTCAATCCTTCCGAAATAAAAAAAAAAAAAAAATAAAAATAAAAAAAATCGAATGCGATTTGTTAAATTCATTCCATAAAACAAAAGCTTTATTTATTGTCAGTTCAACGCATCGCGCCTCGACAAAACTCAGATTTCTATCCACCCACGCTGCATTGTTATTTGTTATCACGTTGTCCTTCTCGTCGTGCAGGTATCGATCGAACCTCCCGCTCGAGTATATACCGCGCTTCGTCTCACTCCGCCCGTGTTACCTCAATTCACCCCCTTTTCCCGCCGCGCTGCGCGACCTTCTTTCACCTATTGACGGTGTGGGTAGCTAGTGGCGCGGCGGCGGAGTCGAACCTGCGTGCGCATAAACGAACGAACGAACGAAACGGAAGATCTATACGAGGCCCTACGCGCGCTGTACTACGCGATATTAACCCCACGTGGCGCAGGCGTGGGTTTGTTATTTCTCCATCCTTTTCTACCACGCCCGTATACGTTGACTATATATATATATATATATATATATATAGAAACTATACCGGAGCTACACCAGCTCCCCTAGGCCTTGTCCTGCTTCCTCCCCACCCCTACCTCCATGCTCCAACATCGTCCATTTATTGAACCGATTCTACCTTCTCTACCTCATGTACCCCGCTACCTACCCGACCAGGGACGCGTGAGTATTTCATGCGGGAGCGGGATACCGAGACGTTCTCTCATCCCATCCCATCCCATCCCATCTCATCTCATCTCTCCTTCTTTTCTCGTATTGAATTTTACCATTATATTCTTACAAAAAAGATTTTCTCATATAACGAAATTGAAGAATTATATTCTTATCTAATATATTTTTTGTAACACATGCATGATTTCTGCGTTTTTTTTACCTAAAAATAGGGTCAAAAGTAGCCGTTTATTGACCGCTTAAAAAGAGCGGGCAATAATGGATTCTTTATTGCCCGCTTCATCAATAATATATATATATATATATATATATATATATATGCCGCTTATAAGCACAAAAAACGCAGAAATCAATACATGCGTTACAAAAAATATGGTGTGTACCAAGGGCTAAGTGGGCTTTTTGACCTCGTGTGGTTGCAGTACTCGTCTTCGGCTCGCGGATGCACTCGTCTTCGACTTGTGCTCCCTCGCCTCCGACTAGTACTGCAAACTCCACACTCGGTCTAAAAAAGCCCACTTTACGCCCTTGCTACACAATATACTAATAAATACAGAATTTAAATACAGTTTTTTTAACTGCGTCTTAAAAAAATGTAAATAAAAATAAAAAAAAAAAAAGAGTTCCAAAAAAATCATATCTTATGTACAACTATTTTCTTAGACAGGTATATATATATATAAATACAAATCGTAGACGAGTTCAGCTATTTTCATCTCTGTTTAAAAATAAATCAGACTGATGTGTATATATGTATAGATAACGCCGTGTGACTATATTATGTAGGTACTATATTAATATATAATCTATATGTATGATATAGTAGGTATATATATTCTCCGCGACGCAAAAGCGCGCGGGAATCGATCCGTGCGAGAATCCTTCCCGTATATATAATATAACTCGCGTAGCTCGATGACGTAACGTGACGTCACTATACCGCGCGTCGGCAACGACCTACGCCACACGCGAGAGCTGTTGGCGGGAGATTTTCACAGGCCTCTCTACTCACTCTCTCTCTCTCTCTCTCTCTCTCTCTCTCTCTCTCTCTCTTTTAAATTGCTACGATCAAAGCCGGAGAACCGCACAAGGTCGTGTATTATATCGCCTAGGAGCGCAGACTTACGCTTACGCACACGCATAATAAAATTCCTAACTCATTTCTCCCACGCGGCTATAACGTGTTACTTCTTAATTCGCCCTGTGATAAAATATAGACAATTCATATTATATTTCCTTCCGTTTGTCGACAAAAGCGAAATATTATACGTTAGTATATCAATTTTACTTTTAACTACTTAATGATTTATGAATGAATAAATAAATAAATGAATGAATGAATGAATGAATGAATGAATGAATGAAGTAAACAAACTCTCTGATACACGCGATTTCGTATCTCTGTACTATATCATATAATACAATTATTACATATATTATTTTCTTTTTAACTTCGCGTTTACGTAAAGATGTTAAGAAATTTTTTATTTTAAGGTTTCAAATTAACTGCTAAATAGTTAAAGATGAGCACTTTGAACCTATATTATCTCGTTATTCAGTGAGTAATAATAATATTGCTACTATACTATACTATTACTATTTAAAAAGAGTCGACGGTGGGGGGGTGAAGGGGTGGGGATGATAGAGCGCAAGCAACAGCGTGAATGCGCGTCGATGTGGCGTCAGTGGCCGAAAGCGGTGCGCTGCTGCCCGTCGTGGCGGGACGCAACGGCGGTAATATGCGCGCGCGCGCGCGCGCATGCAACGAAATACGTCGAGAGAGCGAGCGAGAGAAAAAGATATGGTCGGACGAAGAGAGAAACAGAAAGAGTGAGAGAGAGAGTGAGTGAGGCGCTGCGGGAGGGAGCGAAGACCTGAGTCAGTTGCCTTGCCGCGGTAGTACTACGGTAGGACCCACGCGATAACCACGCGAGGTTTTTTAAACAGTCCGTACCCTGATGTGTTACGATTTAAAAAATTTCTTTTTTTTTTTTTCTTCTTCTTGACTAAGTCAATTTTTGTCGATTCAGAATATCCGTATACTCGTGATTAGTAATTTTTATTAATTAGTATATTATCGCTGTTACTATAAAGTACTGCGTTGATATAGATTCAATTCAATTCAATTCAATTCAATTCAATTCAGTTTAATTAATTAATTAATTCATTCATTCATTTATTCTCAGTTCTGTGTTGTTGTCAGTGTCAGTAACAACGACGAATAGAAACACACATAACGTTTAAATACACGTTTACGCGCGCTTACCGGATATTTGTCTTGCTATACTCTATCGAGAGTCTGCACCAACTCTACTATATACTATCACACAGGATATATCTAAATACTACATATAGTTAGTGTATAATAACTATAGTGCAATAATAATTGTGAACAAAATAGTTACAGTTATAATAATAATAATAATAGTGAGGTGAGTTGATTAAATAAAAAAAATAAAATAAAAAAAAAAATAATAATAATAATAATAATAATAATAATAATAATAACAACTAAACTACCCACGCCCTTATATAATCGTGTCATTCGCAGTGACAACATATATATATTAATTTACGTTTGTCAATGAAACTGTCACTATTCGTGTAGGTCATATTATTATTATTATTATTATTATTATTATCATCACTATAAACTAGGTGGTACAGGTACATATAATAATAGTAGATAATATATATAATATAATATAATAATAAACAATGTTATATACCGGCGCAGTCGAATCCAGGGCGCGGACTGCCTGCGCTTAAACTACCACGCAGCTTTTTTTTGTTACCCCATCTTAACCGCCCTTGTGCGCGCGCTGATATTATAGTAAATATCTGCGCGACATCAAGAGACAAGTAGAGTATACCATAAAGAGGCGTGTGGATGTATCTAGACAGCTATAGTATACCTAACATCACCGTATTTGAGACGAAGAGAATAGAAATAAATAATTAAAATAACAAAATTGTCAAAAATATATATTAGACTGTGACAAAAAAAAAAAAAAAAGACGACAACATCTTGTTTTTGTTCGTGCCCTTTCGAAAATAGTTAGTGCTTAATATAAAGAAAATTGTCCCCAAAGCTTAGCTATGTAGCTTGAACACAGAATTAGCGCAATTTGAAAATAAGATTTCCCATGTATTTCAAATGGCAAAATTTGTTTATCTTAGTTTTATTTTTATAATTCTCTTTATTCAACTGATAAGAATAAAGTAAATATACGGTTTTGAAGGGAAAAAAATTTCTGAGAAAATGCATGAAAAAAAAAATTTTTTCAATTGATTTGTCGAAAAGTAAGTAGTTATCAAATCTACATATGACTTTTAAACCACTGTAACTCGTTAACGGTTCAATCGAGCAACTTGGGCCAAAGGACTATTTTTGTAGATCATAAAATTCTCTACAAAACCGTATATCCACTTTATTCTTATCAGTTGAATAAAGAGAGTTATAAAAATAAAACTAGGATAAACAAATTTTGCCATTTGAAATACATGGGAAATCTTATTTTCAAATGCGCTAATTCTGTGTTCAAGCTACATAGGCTCAGCTTTGGTGACAAATTTCTTTATATTAAGCACTAACTATTTTCGAAAAGGCCCGAACAAAAAAAGGATGTCGTTTTTTTTTTTTTTTTGACAGTCTAATATATACATATATATATTCATTCTTCAGCTGTTTTGGTTATAATATATTATATGAGTTACGTTTCGTTTCTATTGCATCATCTCCATATGATACTAAGATAATTCAAACAGTTCTGTATTATATTTGAAAATATATATTTTTATAAATAGATACATTTCTATATACGGTTATTATCTGTCTCATACGGCTGTTTTTTTTTTTTTTTCTCATTTTTTCTCTTTCTACGAATCAAAAGTAATTTGTTATTTCCCTTTTTTTTTTTTTCTTTTTTTTTTCTGGTAGGAAATTATTTTCTCAACTATACAGTATACAGTATACATAGTTATACTATTTCATCTATTTTATTTATGTCTCGTAACGCAGAATCTCCCCTTGTTCGACGCGACGTAGGTACTTACACGACGTACGCGCTGCGCGCACGTATAGGTATTAAAACCTAGACCGCGTTAGTGTTGCAGCATGGTTTATATAGTTGCTCGTCGGGAGAAGGGGGGGGGGGGGGGGGGGGGGGGGGGGAGGGGAGGAATATATGTCTGTGTTCCTCGCTTATAGTCGCTCTCTCACACTTGTTATCCTTAAATAGTTTTCAGTACCGTCTCTTTAAGACACAAATATTGCATTTATATACATTATATACGTATATAAATAGTATTTAACATAACCATCCGGAATAAAAACCACTAGCTTAATAAAACAAGTGGTACGCACGCGGGTTTATGTGATATTATTATTATTATTATTATTATTATTATTATTATTATTATGATATGTATAGGTATATTTGTATAATATGCATATATAAGTATGTAATTATTATTAATGCATACTATATTATACGCTTATATATATATATATATATATATATATATATATATATATATATATATATGTTTTTTGACGTATGTATATATAGTACAACAAACATTATTCGTAACCGTATACTTACTACACTATACAAATACTATACCTATTACTAACATGAGCGTATATATGTATTAATAAATATATACATCTCGCGAGCCATGGTATGATAACCTTCGCCTTCGTTCTATATACTACATACTATATATATGTATAGACTATATTATATTATATACCTATATATATACCTATTCTATACTCTCACTATACATTGCAGCAGTATAGTGTTACTATTATTATTATTATTATATTATTTTGTACTACCGCCACCACGATGTGGGTGACGATTTCTAACGATTGCAAACGATTGCGTATAGGTAATGTATTATACGCTAGGCTTGTATACTACTATATACACTCGTATAAACAATCTTGTGTTTTCGTATACAGAGAAGAAATCTTGATACTGCATAGTCGATGCGCCTAACTGCGCATGCGCTAAATAATTCAATTTTATTGGTAGGTGAGATGGTCCCGCGATAATATTATGACGTTTGAGGCAGGGGTTGCCAACTTGCGAAAAATGAAGCAAGAGCTGTCGAACTTTCGCGCGTAGACTAGTCAGTTGAGGTTATGTTGTTGTTCATTTTTATTTAACGTGAATTATCAAAATAAAAGTGGCATCGATTAAAAATCTTGAATAAAACAGTCCATATCTGAAGATAATTCAATCGAATCGAAGCGAGCAATCAACTGTTCGAAATAAATTGCGACAGTCGAACATCAAGTTTCAATAAAGCTTTTCAAGCCTTTACGAATCGCTAAAGCAATTATTCGAGATTATAACCTCAAAAATTCGTATCAATTACATCGCCGCCAAAAACAAAGTTTGACAGCTAAAACTCGGGATGGCTAACCTGCCTCAGCGGACGACGAAACTCGCGCATGCGCAGTCCGGCACTTTGACTGTGCAGTATCAAAAATCGTGTTTTTTTTTTTTAAATTAAAATGGGAAAATTCGAAGGCTTTGATATGAAACTGAGGTTTTGACGATATTTTTTTTTTTGTAGATATGTATAACTATTGAAATTCGAAAATGATCGAATTGATATTCTTATATTCGTTTTAATATATATATATACCGACGACGTCACTATATACACACAACAGCTCGATTATGTAGATTACCTGAGTCAATAAAAAAATAACTATACCACTACAACCCGTTCTACTACGTTTCCTCCATATTATATCCACCTATATAAACTACATACTATCCCGCCGCCCACACACGTCACATCCGCATTGAAATTTTTCCTCACGTTGTAACAGATATAAAGTGGTGACGGTGGATTTTTATTCACATACTTACATATGTATTATGTTATATATTTATAGATATATTCGATTTGGGATTTTTATTTATTTTTTATTACATATATATATATCATTAGCATAATCATTATTTCATTATTATTTTAATCATTATATAATATATACAGGGAAGAAATCTTGATACTGCACAGTCAAAGTGCCTGACTGCGCATGCGCGAGTTTCGTCGTCCGCTGAGGCAGGTTAGCCATCCCGAGTTTTAGCTGTCAAACTTTGTTTTTGGCGGCGATGTAATTGATACGAATTTTTGAGGTTATAATCTCAAATGTCATTTTTATTTTGATAATGACGTTAAATAAAAATGAACAACAACATAACCTCAACTGACTAATCTACGCGCGAAAGTTTGACAGCTCTTGCTTCATTTCTCGCAAGTTAGCACCCCTGCCGCATACGTCATAATATTATCGCGAGACCATCTCACCGACCAATAAAATTGAATTATTTGGCGCATGCGCAGTTAGGCGCATCGACTGTGCAGTATCAAGGTTTCTTCCCTGTATGTATAGTATACGACGAAGAAATTTGATCAATGAATATCTTCTTTTTTTCTTCTTCTTCTTCTTCTTCTTTATTGATCAAGCATTAATTAATTATTTATAACCAAATTTCGTTTTATATAATCATTTAGAAAATATACAAGTTTACCTCAATATTATTGTAATCACATTTCTTCAATCGAATATATATAATATACATTAGGGTGCTTTTTTTGAAACGACTATTTTTTTTTTTTTTTTTTTTTGCAACTCCCCATTGAAAATCTTGTTGTAGACGTCGAAAAGGGAATCTTGTCCAATTTTTAGCTCTTCATTCCAATTCCAGCACTCGCGATTTTCTTTTTAAGTTTTCCCATGCTATGAAAGCATGTAAACATTACGACTTTTTCTTTCGCCGCGCAAAACTCAGCCGCATTTCAATGGATTGTTCTCATCCAAGATTCATTTTACGGAGAATTTAGTGTTCTTCAAAAGTGCCATTGGTAGTTTGGCTGTGGTTTCAACCGCTGAACCTGTGTGAGCCTTCAAAGTCGATTTTATGCATAATTCTTCTTTCTCGGTGTGGGCGAATAAACGGTTGAACTTGGAGAAAAAAAACTTCGTAACAATTTTGTAGGAAATTTATTTCTGTACAAAAAAAAACTCCCATACACAAAGTCTCTCAAACCAGTATTTCAAAAGATATAATGACTTTGATTTTTTTTAAATATAAAATTCCAACAAAATGTCAAATTCAATATTTTCAAGTCAGTCAAACTATCTTGGGCACTTTTGAAGAACACTAAATTCTCTGTCAAATGAGTCTTGGATGAGAACAATCCATTGAAATCCGGCTAAGTTGTGCGCGACTAAAGAAAAAGTCGTAATGTTCACATGCTTTTAGCATGGAAAAACTTAAAAAGAAAAGCGCGAGTACTAGAATCGGAATTAAGAGCTAAAAATTGGACAGGATTCCCTTTTCGACGTCTACAACAAGATTTTCAATGGGGAGTTGCAAAAAAAAAAAAATAGTCATTTCAAAAAAAGCACCCTAATATACATACGTATTGTGTGTGTGTGTATAATTATATAAATTGTATTGAAAAAAAAAGATGAATAAAAAAAAAAAAAAAAAAAAAATTAAATTCAAATATACACAGAAAAAAAGGTTAACTCGAGCCAAGAAAATGATCTTGAATCAAGTCAACCTTTCTTTCTGTGTAAAAATCATAGTATTGGGATCCTTGGAATGGGCGTGGCTTTGAAATTTTAGCCTTCTTTGAGTAGTTCTATTTTCTGCCACTAGTTGGCGTATCGAGGTTCTAAGCCCTCTCATTGGTTACTGTAGCCTTATTTGAGTAGTTCTATTTTCTGCCACTAGATGGCGTATCGAGGTTCTAAGGTTCCCAATAATAATAATGAGATGTTGAATTAGATTCGCGCGTGGTCTTTCTGCCCCCCCCCCCCCCCCCCCCCGTATTAATATATTCGTACATGATCGTAGGTATAGAATTATCTTTTAAGTCAGCTGCCACATAACTATTCTCGCCTGCTTTTGTAAATTTGGATTGAGCTGTGTTAAGTAATACGCTAGGCAAGTACAATTCCAGTACGCTACTAGTGTGCGTAAAATGTATGCATGTATACGACCGCCAGCGCCGCCTAACTTGTGTGGCAGGCAACTCTTGTGTGGAAATCGTATGCATGTATACAAACACACAAGCTTGTTTATACGAGTGTAGTAGTACTTGCCTAGCGTATAGGCGACCGGCCCTATGTGCTACCGCGACTAAGCGCTCGAATAGCTAATACCTATACCTATACGAAACCTATACGCTACGCGTGAAAAAATAAATTTCGATTATTACCCAATTAGTGTTATTATGCGTTGACTAACTCGCCGAATTCCGCTATTCCTGATACATATGTATGTATAAGTATAGTACCTACTAGTGATATCATCTATATGATATATCGGAGTGGTCATCGATTTGTTCATATTCAAATTTCTATAATAATAAATTTTATACTATATATAACTTATGTTTCATATTTACTATCACATTTTTATTATTGCAAAGCTAATAAATAAATAAATAAATAAATAAATAATAGTATGATGATGTCTCCGCGTTTTCCATCTATATATCAATATATATATATATATATATATATATATATATATATATATATATATATATATATGGGGAATTCCATACCAACTGGGTCCACTCAAAACCCTGACCCCTTTCGATTTTGTCGTTAATTTTTTCTTAGATTCAACAGGCTCAAAGTAATTCAGTGTATTTTTTTCAAATTTTTATCTCCCATGGTCCTCGAGTTTCAAATTTTTGAAAAATATACATTTTCAATCATCATCAATCATTAGAACGCCTATATCATCGGTTCCTCGCTATGAATTTTCAAAAACAATGTGATGAAATTGATCAGCAGGAAACGTACTTTCTGGAAAAAATATTCGTAAATTGTTATGGCTTAGTCTTCACAGTTGAATCTCGAATCAAAATGTAAAAATTGAATTTTCGACATGTATGCCCCGATTGAAAATTATGAATAAATTCTAAAAAATACTTGCTTCAAAAACAAAAATTTTGAGCCGTGTCCGATCGTGGAACTATGATTCCTTCATATTGTTTTTAAACTTTTAAGATTTGGAATGATGACATTTTTTATACACCTCAGCCGCTCGGCACCCCAGACACGTAAATAGTTCAAAACATATTCTTAGACTTATTTGATATTATATACAATAGGGCGGTCCTTATTTGGGGTATGTTCGAATTTTTTTCGACGATAGTCTCAAATCAGTTTCAAATAAATCAGAAGAAACGCCTGCCATGTTTAAGCCCTTAATATTAATATTAACCCGGCCCCCACCACAGTCAAAGTTTTAAATGGGCAATTGCATGTATTTTTTAAAACTAAACATTGAATTTCCACAACTCCCGATGATTGTTGATGAAAAAATCTAAAATTTAGTATATTCATTTGCACTTGTAGGATGTACAAAATAGTGCATTCGAAATTTTTTAGATCATTATATTCTTACCTTTTGATGCTTAACTTTAAGGGAAATTTTTTTTTCATCACATTAAAAGGTGAGAATAAAATGATCTAAAAAAATTTCGAATGCACCATTTAGTACATCCTACAAGTGCAAATAAGTATACTAAATTTTAGATTTTTGCATCAACAATCATCGGGAGTTGTGGAAATTCAATGTTTAGTTTTAAAAAATATGTGCAATTTCCCATTTAAAACTTTGACTGTCGTAGGGGCCGGGTTAATATTAATATTAAGGGCTTAAACTTGGCAGGCGTTTTTTTCTGATTTATTTGGAACCGATTTAGGAATATCGTCGAAAAAAATTCGAACATACCCCAAATAAGGACCGCCCTATTGCATATAATATCAAATAAGTCTAAGAATATGTTTTGAACTATTTACGTGTCTGGGGTGCCGAGCGGCTGAGGTGTATAAAAAATGTCATCATTCCAAATCTTAAAAGTTTAAAAACAATATGAAGGAATCATAGTTCCACGATCGGTCACGGCTCAAAATTTTTGTTTTTGAAGCAAGTATTTTTGAGAATTTATTCATAATTTTCAATCGGGGCATACATGTCGAAAATTCAATTTTTACATTTTGATTCGAGATTCAACTGTGAAGACTAAGCCATAACAATTTACGAATATTTTTTCCAGAAAGTACGTTTCCTGCTGATCAATTTCATCACATTGTTTTTGAAAATCCATAGCGAGGAACCGATGATATAGGCGTTCTAATGATTGATGATGATTGAAAATGTATATTTTTCAAAAATTTGAAACTCGAGGACCATGGGAGATAAAAATTTGAAAAAAATACACTGAATTACTTTGAGCCTGTTGAATCTAAGAAAAAATTATCGACAAAATCGAAAGGGGTCAGGGTTTTGAGTGGACCCAGTTGGTATGGAATTCCCCATATATATATATATATATATATATATATATATATATATATATGTATATATATGTATTAGTTATAGATATCGCTCCTATAGCTGTGAGGTATAATCATATATATAAATATATATATATAAATTCTTATTATAGTGAAAAACAAGAATTAATCATTGTTATCAGATTTATAACAGATATATAATATACTATAATATACACGTTGTGTAAAATGATAACTTGATTTCTACTAACTATATAGTATATCATATATAGTATAGTATAATATATATTCAAATTAGTGAAAAAAAAAAAAAAAAAAAAAAAAAAAAAAGAACTATGCATGTATAGACTAATTAGAACAAATAAATAAATAAATAAATAAATAAATAAATAAATAAATAAATAAATAGTTCAGTGAAAGCGGTTAATATATATTTAAAAAAAAAAAAAAAAATTTAATTAACTGCGAGACAATAATCGTCGTTGATACTATATTTTCATACATTAGTGCGAAAAGGCTGAAAATATGGAGTATAAACTTCTTTCGAACAACAATTATCCAACTCATCATCGTAAGTATTATATTATATAATATAAATATAGTATCTATTTATTATATGCATATAAAAAATAATAATAATAATAATAATAATAATAATAATGATCTTATTTTTCTCTCTTTTCTCTTTATTTTTAAGACTTTGCTGCTGCTTATTCAATCGTATAATTATTATATCAAATATTTAACGTGATTGAATTTTCAAACTCTCAAATTGATTATTTTTTCGTTAATAATATATCGCGTAAAAATTATAATATAAATATGTACATACATATATGAAAGCGATCGATGGATGTGGGTATATATAATTGCTTAACAAATTCAAATTATGTAGATGAAAAAAAAAATTAAAAAACAAAAAAGTTGGATCTATATATATATATATATATATTATCTAACAACGGGATCTTTTTGTTACGACAACGACGTCAACGACGACAGTTATGATTATTGTTAGGTGTTAGAAAAAAAATACGTATGAACACATATGTATAATATATATAACACGTATAAACAAGAAACTACAGTGGGTGGTCGTAATAATTGTTGTCGCGCGGTTAACTATAAAGAAATAATAGAAAGAAAAAGAAGAAGAAAAAAACAAAAAAAAAAAAAAAAAAAACGATTAAGTCATAACAAATAATACCCTATGTACATATTATCTATATCTAGTTCTGATGTATGTATGTATTATATATATGTATGTATATCTATAGGTATAGATATACATATATGTATATAATACATGGGTTGAAGTACTGATAAATACGCAATTATAATAAACTAACGACATATTGTCTTACGTGTCGTAATAACCGCAAGCTACGAAAACAATTTATCTCTTTTACTATATATGAGGTATTCCACGCCGTTTCGAACGGTCAAAAAAATCACCGCTTCCGAAAAAATCGTAATTTGGTCCTCGAACACAACTATATCGAAAGAATTTTTGTGAATTTTTTCAGAATTTTCGGATTGCATTTGTGGATTTTTTCCAAATTCCAACTTTTTTTTACAAACTTCCGTATCTCAAAAGTATAAGATCCTACAAGAAAATTTATGAGACACAAAAGTTGCAGTTTCGAATCAACTTTCTGAAAAATTTTTTTTGGGAATTTCTCGAATCCCAAAAATAGCAATTTTTATCAAAAATACACAAAAATCGATTTTTCAATCAATACGTCACCTTCGATTTGCCTCGATAAATAACAGAAAATACTCTCAAGTGTGGAGAACAACCCCGTATTTTTTTTTAGATGGGTGGCGCAATCGTTTGGAAGATATGCTTTATTAATTTTTTTTTTTCTGAAATTTTTTTTTTTTCTTCTGAGAAAAAAATTAATAAAGCATATCTTCCAAACGATTGCGCCACCCATCTAAAAAAAAAATACGGGGTTGTTCTCCACACTTGAGAGTATTTTCTGTGATTTATCGAGGCAAATCGAAGGTGACGTATTGATTGAAAAATCGATTTTTGTGTATTTTTGATAAAAATTGCTATTTTTGGGATTCGAGAAATTCCCAAAAAAAATTTTTCAGAAAGTTGATTCGAAACTGCAACTTTTGTGTCTCATAAATTTTCTTGTAGGATCTTATACTTTTGAGATACGGAAGTTTGTAAAAAAAGTTGGAATTTGGAAAAAATCCACAAATGCAATCCGAAAATTCTGAAAAAATTCACAAAAATTCTTTCGATATAGTTGTGTTCGAGGACCAAATTACGATTTTTTCGGAAGCGGTAATTTTTTTGACCGTTCGAAACGGCGTGGAATACCTCATATATTACCTCACATGAATTATAATTCATAATAATATACTATATCTTGATTCCCAATAATTTGGAGATGAAAAAAAAATTGTCTACTAAATCGTTAAACGACGTATTTTATACAGGGTAATTCAATTTAAGCGCCATATTTTCAGGGTAGATTACCCGTCAAAATCTAAGACTAAATTTCCTTTACCAAAAATTCGAGGGACCGATAGTTTCCGAGCTACGAAAGATATCTTAGTCGACTAATCGCAGAGCGTATAGCGTCGCGCAGCTAGGACAGTGCGCAACTTCCGCTCATGCGCAGCGCTGTATAAGTTCTGCGATTGGTCAACGAAGATCTTTCGTAGCTCGGAAACTATTGGGCCCTCGAATTTTTGGCAAAGGAAATTTAGTCTTAGAATTTCACAACGAATATTGATGACATAATAACATTACTTATTATTATTATTTTTTTTTGCTAGCTGTAATTATCATGTATATAACTGTTTTCAATTCAGTCTCTTACGCATTCTTAATAGACATCGCGACATTCCGTTCCTCTGCTCGTGTGGTGCCACCACCTTATTCTTGTTTACGCTAAAACAACGACGTCATCTTTTCAACCGTGACTATTTTTAGTAACTGCAGTAAGTCGTCGTCGTCGCCGTCGTCGTCTGTCTGATAGACTGACGAGGCCGTGGCCATTTATTAAGGAACGTAGGAGTGTTTTGAAAAATAGGGCGAATTAGAGTGAGCAAAGAGAGAACCGATTTTTTTAAGGTCCCAAAATCAAAGGAATTGTAAAATAAAAAAAAAAAAGTACAAATTACAAAGTATGTGTTCGGAATTGAAATAGAATTTGCGCTAAGTTGGCCTTTTTTGCGTTTTTGACGCCTGGGCTCTGATAATAATCAAAATGTGACACATTTCGCCAAAAGGAGGTGGGCGACTAGGGATGGGCCTTAAGCAACCTCTCAGAGTTTGGATATAGTAGAGTGCTAGCCTCCGGAAGGATTTTTTGTTTTTTTTTTGTTTTCATTATCAAACAAAAATCTAACGTGCGTGAATAGAAAAAATAAAATGTTTATTTCTCTGCCTAACACCCTGATATGAATACTTATAAACTGATGTACGCATATGATAAGTATAATTTCCTAACGCGTATTTATTTAAATTAATTACTATTTAACGTGTGCTTCTTGTTTCTTTTATTTTAATTTTTTTTTTTGTTTGTTTTCTTGGTCTCGTACCCATTAAGTAGATAATATCTAACAATATTCATATAATTCGCGCTTTTATTCTAATTGAATATCGATCGTTACGAACAATTTAAACGGCCGGAAATTCGTAGCGCTCTATTAGGTCTGATCAAGGATAGTAAATATATAATCTATATTTTACCTATATCTATGTATATTCGATGCAATATCTGTTCTATATGGGCAATTCCACCTCAAATCGGCCGAGAAATGACCTCGTATTTTTTGAATCGACTTAAACTTTTTTTACGTGAAATCTACGTCAAAAAAGTAGACCCGTATTTTTTTGTTGGTCCAAAAAGTTTTTTTTACGCTAGTTATGAATTATCGAATTTTACTGTAAAAGTAGCGCGAGGGCGGCTTTGAGAATTAATATCTCGGGTCCCCTTCACCGTAGGAAGATGTTTAAAAACACGTTTTAAAGGCGAGGAAAGCCACTTTTCGATAAAATTTTTCAATTTTTCAAAAAATATAGTTTTGTTATTTTTATAAGCAATCAAAATGTTTATCGATTTTTTTCGCAATCTAAGGCCATTTTTAAAATTCTAAAAAAAATATGATCACATTCTTTATTCAATTCCGAAGATGACGATTTTTTAAAAAAGATGGAGCTATTTTTCTAAGTATTTTTTTTACAATTATTTGTCCGGCGTTGCGTGAGGTTGGCGCGCCGCGCGCCTCGCTACTATCGCGTCGTACGGGGCTCGGCCAATGGCGTGACGCGCGGCTTTCCAAACATGGAATAACGCGGTAGTAGCAAGGCGCGCAGCGCGGCAACCTCACGCAACGCCGGACAAATAATTGTAAAAAAAATACTTAGAAAAATAGCTCCATCTTTTTTAAAAAATCGTCATCTTCAGAATTGAATAAGGAATGTGATCATATTTTTTTTAGAATTTTAAAAATGGCCTTAGATTGCGAAAAAAATCGATAAACATTTTGATTGCTCATAAAAATAACAAAACTATATTTTTTAAAAAATTGAAAAATTTTATCGAAAAGTGGCTTTCCTCGCCTTTAAAACGCGTTTTTAAACATCTTCCTACGGTGAAGGGGACCCGAGATATTAATTCTCAAAGCCGCCCTCGCGCTACTTTTACAGTAAAATTCGATAATTCATAACTAGCGTAAAAAAAACTTTTTGGACCAACAAAAAAATACGGGTCTACTTTTTTGACGTAGATTTCACGTAAAAAAAGCTTAAGGCGATTCAAAAAATACGAGGTCAAAAAACACCCAAAATTGGCCGATTTGAGGTGGAATTGCCCATATCTATTTGTTCATAAATAAAAATAGCATTTTATGCGGTTGATAAATTTCGAAGAAACTTATCCACGGTACAAATTATATTATAATAATATATCTAAGCCATATAGGTATAAGTAATATAGGTACAATTTAGAGGTGTTAAAAAATTTTCGATGTTCGAATTTTTCACTTCTCAGGGTCTAAAAAGTTGGTTTATAATTTGAGAATGACTGTCTCCAAATGTGCCTGTCAACGGACAATTCACCACGCGGCTCAACACTTGTTTGTATTTTCCATTTAAATAGCAAATGAAATTTTTTCATGTCTAATCGCATCGAAAATTCAATCATAAAGAATGTCTTTCTCTAGATGAATGTTGCACGATTTCAGGACGTATATAAATCCTAAAAAAAATGTGCAGAAAAAGAAAAAAAAATTCTGCTTATAGAAATGAATTAATTGGAAAAGGCAGTTTTCGCCTTCATCAACCTCGCTTACAGTTCTCATCTTTAATCTCGCTATTCCGTCGCACTTGTTAGGTCTTATACATGTCCGGAAATCGTGCAATTAGACATGAAAAAAATTTCATGTGCTATTTAAATGGAAAATACAAACAAGTGATGAGCCGCGTGGTGAATAATTGTCCGTCGACAGGCACATTTGGAGACAGTCATTCTTAAATTATAAACCAACTTTTTAGACCCTGAGAAGTGAAAAATTCGAACATCGAAAATTTTTGAACACCTCTAAGGTACATATATGTTTAATGTGCACGAGGTACTATAATAATACCGTAATTGAATTATAGATTAAATTTTACGGTCGCGTGTATATATACGATCGTAGATGCAACAGAGGCAGACACTCCAATACTTATATAGGGTGATTCAGGTTGAGGGAGCGATATTTTAGAGGTAGATTCCCGCTGAAAATCTAAGACTAAATTTCCTTTACCGAAAATTCGAGGGACCGATAGTTTCCGGGCTACGGAAGATTTTAGTCAAGCAATCGCTGAGCGTATAGGTCGCGTAGCCAGGGCAGCGCGCAACTTCCGCTCATGCGCAGCGCTGTCAGCGTCACCTACAAGCTCTGCGATTGGTAAACCAAGATCATTCGTAGCTCGGAAACTATTGGGTCCTCGAATTTTTGGTAAAGGAAATTTAGTCTTATAATTTCGCAAAGAATCTACAATGAAAATATGACTCGTTTAATCTGAATCACGCTGTATATAGACTAAGCTATTCAAATAATGTAATAAAAATAGTAATTGCTAATTATCTTTCCTTCTGTATTTATACTCCCTCGATAAAATCGTGCTGCTGCAGCTGTAGATACAAGGTGCGGAAGAATAAATTGTTTCGAGTCAGAATTAGCTTTTCCTATTATAGGCAATCTATACTCAAATATATATCTAATTCTTATTTAATTTCTTACATTTAAAAAAAAATGAAAAAACATTTTTATTGAATTATAAGTAATAATAATAATAATAATAATAATAACAATGGCTTTAGCAAAATGAATGATATTTTTTTCGCGAAAAACTTGAACTATGTCAATTTTGATGATTTTTCTCTATCATAGATACCTACTACATATATATTGATGCATGTACTACCTTATACCTACGTAACGTACATTTGCGAATGTATGATATGCCGCGGGTATAACCAGACTTTGTTTATCCAGTCAAGTCAGATCGCGAACATTAACGGTCGTGACGTATATTTTCTGCGAATTTAGATTGTAAATCACGTCTGAAAAACATTCTACCTTCCCACGCTGTGAAATCTAGTTGGTATATACTATAAAACTATTGGTGTGTTTATACGAAGGTGTATAACTATTATTAATATTATTATTTGAATTATCAGTATCACCCGATGGGCTATTCACTCAAACATTTAGTGTACAAGTGCAGATTTCGTGATTTCATATGATTTCAACTGATTTTTTTTTTATTACATAATTTAATTTCTATAATTCTGAATGATTTCTGCTGATTTTCGATTATTTCAATGTGATTTCGAAAAATTTCCGCTGATTTTCAGTGATTTTTTTTCTGATTTCAAAGCAATTTTTTTGTCTGATTTCAACTGATTTCAAACTAGGGTGTACAGCTGATTTCAGGAGTGAATAGCCCCTCGGTATCGCCGTTTGTTATCAAAAAATAAATTATTGTATAAATTATAATATTCATTTCTTATTGTTATAGTATGAATTGAAAAAATGCATCAGGTGTGCTTATATAGTATTATATACACGATTAATTACGCAATCAATATCCGTGCGATCATAGAGTAAATCAATTCAAAAAAATAAAAATAATAATAATAATAAAAATAAAGATGTTCTGGTTTTTTTTTTTTTTTTCTTGAGCTTTAATTTTTAATTTTTTTTTCTTTCTATTATTCATTCAATAAGAAATGTATTAATTTAGACCTCTGCACTCTCGTCACGTATTTTTTTTTTTTTTTTTATGGTTGACACTACTATACAGACATTTACGTTCGCAGAAAAAATGTACCGAATCTTTTATACCTATAGGAACCAATCGAACAGAAAGGCGATACACATATAGGTATATAATAGGTATACATACATAATAATAATAATAATAATAATAATAATATAATATATGGCTCATCTAAACTATAGACTGGTACTACATATAGGTACATATCGCGTCACTAATGCCATAAGGTCGTAAGCGCCAAAAAAAAAAAATTTTCGTGTTTTTGGCGGCAAAATCTTTTTCGTGCCATATAACATCGTTTGGGCATATTCGCAAAAAAAATATTTTTTTGGCGTTTACGACCTTATGGCATTAGTGACGCGATATATATATAGATTATAGATATTATATTATGTATAATATTTCGATAAAGTGTAAAAAAAAAATGGAAGAAAGAAAAAAAAAAAATTAAACCAAATTGTCAAATTTTGATCATTTTTTTTTTTTTTTTTTTTTTTAATTTTTTCTACTTTTTTTTTTTCAACACAATCAATAATTTTTATAGAGAAATCTTTTTTTTTTTTTTTTTTTTTTCTCTCTTCTACGTAAAATGTAACGAAAGATAAAGAACGGAAGAAAAAAAAGGTGACAGATAAGGAAAAATAACAAAAATCTATTACGTCGATGCATATCTATAATCTATCATATACTGTATACACATGCATAACACATCGCGTCACTAATGCCGTAAGGTCGTAAATGGCAAAAAAAATTTTTTTTTTTGTTTTTGCGGATATGCCCAAATGATGTTATATGGCATGAAAAAGATTTTGCCACCAAAAACACGAAATTTTTTTTTTGTATTTTTTTTTTTGTACAATATACGACGAGGCAGTTTATTTATACCTACCGATATACGGGATATACCTATAGTCACATATATAGGTATATATATATATATCTATGTTAATGTGTGTGCGAATTTCGTTTCAAGACTATACGAACGACGTAGATATTATGTATCTATGTATATATATATATATATACATATACCTATAAGTTTGCGCTTGGAGCGTAATGATTACGTTTTTCTATGACGCGTGTCCTACCACCAGTGACCCATATTTATACGGTACTGATCTCCGCGAACCTTTCTTTTCCGCAAATAATCCAGCCGCGGTTGTTATTTTCGTCTCTCTGTGTCAGCTTGTCTCTCTGTCAGCTGCTAATATGAACCGATCATGGGAACTCTGATCTCTTCTTCCGTTTATACCTTCACTACTCATCCATATGTATATACATACATACATACTTCTCAGAATATATTATCGCAATCTTTAATTATCTTCATATCATTATTATTATTATTTATTTCCTTATTTTTTTTCACTATTTACGTTCAACTGCTTTCCTTTAGAATTCCGTCATATTATACAAATCATTTGATTTCTAGTTTTTAATTTCTTTTATTTCCGGTTTAATAATAATAATAATAATAATAATAATAATAATAATAATATTGATATTGAAAAAAAAAAAAAAAATGAATAAATATACAGGGTAGATTCCTTGTGAAATTCTAAGACTAAATTTCCTTTACCAAAAATTCGAGGGAACAATAGTTTCCGAGCTACGGGGAGATATATCAGTTGCGCTACCGATCACACAGAACTTAATGAATGACGCAGACTGCAGGGCTGCGCATGATCGGAAGTTGCGCAGTGCCCTTCGCTATGCGACCTATACGCTCTGCGATTGGTCAACTAAGATCTTCTGTAGCTCGGAAACTATTGGTCCCATGAATTTTTGGTAAAGGAAATTTAGTCTTAGATTTTCGCAGGGATTAATCTACCCTCAAAATATAGTGCGCCAAATATAAATCACCTTGTATCGCATAGATACCTTATTTTCTTTGAGAAATCGATAAATTTTTTTGATTTTCAACCACATTGATTTGGTTTCTTCTGCAAAATTGGATCCTCTGTTCTGAATTTTGCACATAGGTTTGATTAAAAATGAAATTAAAAGAATAAAATTGACAAAAAATTGTAAATAAAACCAATTTCTTCTTTTTATACGATATTTAAGACTCCTTCGACGATCGTCTAATTTTGTCGAGAGAGAGAAAAAGAGAGAGAAAGAGCGAGGAAGAGAAGAAGTGGGAGTTTGCCGATCGAACGTAGAAATAACGAAGTATGTAACTATTATAAAAAAGTATACGGAATATATTGCGAATAAGAGCACAGATGGGTTTACGCGCGCATAAATAATCGTCGGTCTATACGAAGGGGTGTAATCATAAGCCATAACGTCGTATCGCTACCTTATGATCTCCCTAGTGCATTGCAGCCATAGTACCCTACTACATATATACATATACATTTATATCTTTTGATCGTGAGCTTGCAATGCATGGAATACCGTTTTTCCCCGTTGCGCGACGCATCGTCGAGACGGTAATTACCAAAGTCCCGTCGTAAATTCAGTGATAAATTTAGGGACTTCTCTCTTCTCTTCTCTTCTCTTCTCTTCTTTTCTCGTTTCAATACCTTTCCTCAGAGGTTTCTTGGCTCCCTAATAATCGAATTTTTTTTTTTTTTTTTGCGTGGGGATCAGATTCCTCGTGAAAATCCAAGGCTGAATTTCCTTTACCGAAAATTCGAGGGACCGATAGTTTCCGAGCTACGGAAGATCTTAGTCAACCAATCGCAGAGCGTATAGCGTCGCGCAGCTAGGGCAGCGCGCAACTTCCGCTCATGCGCAGCGCTGTATAAGTTCTGCGATTGGTCGACTTAGATCTTTCGTAGCTCGGAAACTATTGGGCCCTTGAATTTTTGGCAAATGAAAATTAGTCTTAGAATTTCGCAAGGAATATACTTTTCGAGATATGGCTCGTTCAACCTGAATCACCCTGTATAGTACCACCTACGTAACAAATTAATGAGTATTTTTGTATGTAGTGCAGTATGTATGAGATTGAAAACAACAACATCCGGTGATATAGGAATTCCGTCGTAAATATAGTCGTCGAGCTTCTCGTTACAGGGTGTGGTTGATACAGATGGATATACCCCTACTCGCAGTTATACCGGTAATAAGAACGCGTCTAAAACGTCGCACGATCAATTATTGCGACATTAATATATTATGCAGAAACATGATAATGTCTATATATATATATATATATATATATATATATATATATATATAAATGTAATTGTACATATGTGTGTTTATACACGATATATGCTATACATGCATATGTATGTGTGCGTAGGTAGGTACCTATAGATGTAAAATTATATAGGACACCAATCGTTGAATCATAGGAGAAAGTCCATAGAGTAAACTTTCAGTCGTCACCCACGTCGCGTCGAGTTGTCTCTAATACTTTTCAAGACCCGCGATATATTTGCGACGCATCTGAATAGAAATAGAAATAGAAATAGAAATAGAAATAGAAATAAAAATTATCAACACTCTATAAATTACATAATATGTAACTATAGGTAGATATATATGTGTAGGTATTGACTTCTCCGTGTTGTATTCATTTCCAATTTACCTATAATAGTACTGCGTAGTATTATATATTATACAAAGAGGCGAAAGTGACAGACTTGAAAAAAAATCTATGACTCCGCAGCAACATTGAGATTCAGATTCTGCACGTAGAAAAATTTATAGTAAATTTTCTCATACTCATATAGTAGTTGTGTCATATACTTTCAATATGACGATTGTTCCTATACTTTATACCTAATGTCACCATGAATATAGGAATGTCTTTCTCACATTCATGGAACATTGAGTATAATGTATCGGAACGATCGTCATATTGGAAGTATATGACACAACTACTATATGAGTATGAGAAAATTTACTATAAATTTTTCTCCGTGTGTCGTGAATTTTTTTTTTTTTTTTTTTTTTTTCTATATCGGATCACAATATTATATCGACGCCCGATACGAATAACAGCACATTTCAGATTCCGGGTGAAAAAGAGCACGTTTCAAACTCCGGGTGGAAGAGAGCACATTTCAGATTCCGGGTGGAAAAGAGCACGTTTCAAATTCCGGGTGGAAAAGAGCACATTTCAAATTCCGGGTGGAAAAGAGTACATTTCAGATTCCGGGTGGAAAAGAGCACGTTTCAGATTCCGAGTGAAAAAGAGCATGTTTCAGATTCCGGATGGAAAAGAACACGTTTCAGATTGAGAATGAAAAATAGCACGTTTCAGATTCACTCGAAAACTAGCACAATTCAGGTTGAACCGAATATTACTTATTAGCAAGTGTCAGGTAGGTTTATTATAAGATTGAATTAATCATTCAATGATAAAATTGAATCGAGTTTTTGTGCATAATTGTGCATTTCCAATTTCAAAATAAACCTGCCTGACACTTACCAATGAGTAATATTCGCTTCGCCTGAATTGTGCTAGTTTTCGAGTGAATCTGAAACATGCTCTTTTTCACTCGGAATCTGAAACGTGCTCTTTTCCACCCGGAATCTGAAACATGCTCTTTTTCACCCGGAATCTGAAATGTGCTGTTATTCGTATCGGGCGTCGATATGTGCATTGGGTATTTTTTTCAAATTTTCTTTCTTCATATAGTATGAAAAAAAAAAAAAAAAAAAATGAAAAAAGGAATAATAATTATTGCAGTATTGAGAAATAGTGAATATTTGTTCAATAAAAAATAAAGTTTGGTTTTCTTGACTATTTTGGATGTACCAGAAAAAAATTTACGCTACAGCGTTGCTCCGCGCTGTCGCGGTTGCGATTACGTTTAGATCCGCGAATTATTACGAAAACAATTCTGCTTCTTTTTTTTTTTTTTTTTTTTTTTTTTACATTGACTGCATTGACTGAAATTGAATATTTGGCTATCAATACCGGTCGGAGCCAGCTATTTATAATACCCGGACTAGATTCTCGATCGATTAAAGCTAGTTTCTTTTTATATTAACAAATTAATATGTATGCACCTGTAGATTGCCTGACACAGCCTTGAATAGTTCTCAGAAGATCAAATACAATAATACAGCGAAAGTATTTTAAAGACTGTGTTTTTGGTATTATTATTATTATTATTATTATTATTATTATTATTATTATTATTATTATTATAGGTAATAATTTACGAAAGTCTGTATACTAATTACACATTATATTTTTATTTTTATTTTCATCATTCAAGCCATAGCTGAAGGACGAAATTTTTGAAAAAAATTCACATAAATTTTTAGACTATAAAACAATGATTTTGAGACCTAAACTACAGTGGAATTCCGTTTTTTTTCTATTAAAAAAAAAAAAAATTCCTCTTTTTTTTTTTTTTTTTTTTTTTTTTTTGTTTAGCACGATTTCAATATTTCTTCTGAATATGAATTTCAACGTATTGTTGGAAACAAAAAGAAAAAGAAAAAGAAAAAAAAAAAAAACCAAAAATTTCTCCGAGCAAAAGTTTTCAATTCAAGTTCAAATCATATAGTGATGCAATATTAAAATAGTTCTGAAAAAAAAAAAAAAAAAAAAAAAAAATAGGGAAGAAAACCGAAATCCCACCATACTTTCGGTCTTGAAATCGTCGTTTCTTATTACAAAATTTCTGTGAAATTTAGGAGAAAAATAAAATAAATAAAAATCAGTTTTTCGGTACTTCGCTAAGAACTATCACGTAATAAATTATATTGAGATAGAAGACTTGAAATTTTTTGACGAGAAACATTTATCCGGCGTCCCGGGAATCGAACCCGAGCCTACTGGCTGCCAATCCAGGGGCTTATACTAGATCACCTGGCCGCTTTCAAATTTTCTCTCGTCAATTTCAAGTCTAGTTAACAAATTATACAGAAATTTAAAAACTACGTAAAATGTTGAGGGTCACAGGCTGGGTGATTTGGCATAAAAAGCCCCATACCCTATAATCTATAATATGTACTATTTTCTGTGACGATCCGGCGTCATGTTATTTACTGTAGGAAACGAACGTTATTAGTTTTTCAAAGATTTCGAATGTTTTTTTTTTTTTTTTTTATATTTTTAGCTTCTCACAGCTGCGCAAAAAAAAAAAAAAAAAAATTGTGATGACGATCATTGGCAGTCAGTATATGCAGAGAACGAAAGAACGAACGAACGGTGTCAGTATCTAGTCTTCGTCGCGTCACCGAGTGTGGGCCAAGGCTGTCATACTGCGATCGCGTATTGGTATAGGTATAGTAGGTATATGCGCCTACGTCGTTGCCTTTCCTCGTATAGTACGCCTAGCTACGTAAATTTACAAAAGCTCTTGACTGATTGTGTGCAGATATCAAATATCTTTTTTGTAACACATGCACGATTTTCGCGTTTTTTTGACCCATTAAGCGGGCGTAAAGTGGCAGTTTTCAGACGAGCGGGCAATAATAAACCGAAAACGCCCGCTAAGTCGAGCAGCGGGCGTTTTTGAGTTTTTATCGCCCGCTAAATCGAGCAGCGGGCGTTTTTCAGTTTTTATCGCCCGCTAAATCGAGTAGCGGGCGTTTTTCAGTTTTTATCGCCCGCTACTCGAGCATAAGCGGGCAATAATAAACTGAAAACGCCCGCTAAAATATTTTTCTATATTTTCAAAAAAATTATCACCAATGAAGAAAAAACGCAAAAATCGTGCTGTTACAAAAAATATGGTGTGCACCAAGGGCTAAGTGGGCTTTTTGACCTTGTGTGGTTGCAGTACTCGTCTTCGGCTCGCAGATGCACTCGTCTTCGACTCGTGCTAGCTCACCTCCGACTCGTACTGCAAACTCCACACTCGGTCTAAAAAAGCCCACTTTACGCCCTTGGTACACAATATACTATTTTCCAATCTTCAATTCCTGGATTCTACGATTTTATCTATACAAAAACATTTTTATTTATTTATTTATTTTTTTTCATTTTTGTTTTTCAAAATCAGAAACATTTTCTTTCGTTAATTGCAACGACTGACTTTCGTACTAATTATCGAATATTATAGTATAGTCGATTCTCTGCTTTTTTCTTCTTTTTTTTTTTTTTTCGTGGCAGTCGATAAGAAAAGACTTAAAGATGGGGATATAGATAAATCAATATTTTTTAATTTTATTGCCTTTTCTCTCAAATATAATTCGCAACATATTATACAATATAATATATTTACCTTCAATATACGAATATTGCGAATTTTCGAAAAACGGGTTGAAAGAAAGGTGATATAGAGGTATGTTCTAGAAAGATTGCCAAATTATCTAAAAAAAAAAAAAAACTGCAAAACAAACAAACAAACAAATGGGGGAAAAGAAAAAAATGGGATTTTCGAATTGATACTTTTTATTTAGATAAAAATAAATAAATAAATTAAAAAAAAAAATACAGCAACCCCCCTTTCCCCCGTATGGATTAGTTAAAAAAAAAAAAAAAAAATTTATTCCGCGATTCAATTAGGTAATCCGGATGTACTTTTGTATTGGCAATTTATTGCGTTGTCGGTATATGGAGTGGGTGTCTAGACGCTGAGAACGACCGAATGCAGGGTTGGTGGCGGTCCATACCTCGCGGGGGGATGCTGCTGCCGCCGCCGCCACACAAAAAGATCCTTAAATATATTATATAAATATAGGTATATTATATACATTTATATACACATATATATATATAAAGAATACATATATATGTATATAATGTATATAGAAGGTTTTTTGTCTGGGTTTCTTAAACCCCTTCTTTTTTCGATTCCCTCTTTCTCCTGCAGCCTCCCCCAAATCACTCTCTTCTCTTCTCTTCTCTTCTCTTCTCGTCTCGTCTCGTCTCGTCTTTTTTTTTTATTCTCTTTCCTATTCTTCACGAAAGACTTTGCGCGGGATGCGGGGGCGTTAGGAATATGGCCAGTCGGCGAAGAGCCAGTGCAATCCTCAGGATAAAGAGAAAAGAGGATGCAGTTTGCTGTTGCTCCTGCTGCTGGTGTTGGTGCTGGTGCATTTACTCTACACAGAAAGAAAGGTTGACTTGATTCAAGATAATTTTCTTGGCTCAAGGTGAGGGGACACCAGTACAGCGACTTTTCGAGAAATTATCATAGTCCGAAATCAATTTACTATTTCATAACCAAAGTTCATTTCACATCAAAATATTTTTCTTTTTCAATATCATGTGTCGTAAGGATTTCAGAGCACCGTTGGACCGATTCAGGTCATCTTGGATTCATTTTTTTCAGAAAACAAATCCTCATTATGTGAATGTAGGAATTTTGAAAAATTTTCGTTTTGGCCAAGTTATTTAAGAAATGAGTGATACTAATTTTTGCAAATTTGGTAAATTGATCATAACTTATGAGATAATTTTTTATTTTAAAATTCCTACATTCACATGATGAGGATTTGTTTTCTGATGAAAATGAATCCAAGATGACCTGAATCGGTCCAACGGTGCTCTAAAATCCTTACGACACATGATTTTGAAAAAGAAAAATATTTTTATGTGAAATGAACTTTGGTTATAAAATAAATTGATTTCGGACTATGATCATTTCTCGAAAAGTCGCTGTACTGGTTCCCTTAACCTTTTTTTCTGTGTACTGCCAAACTAAGAAACAAGAAACAAAGAGGTTTTCGCAGGTGCGGATGCAGGATCCCATCAACCCCTCACTTCTTCTTATTGTACCTTGCTTCGCATCCGGTTAATGAACCGATTTTTTTTTTTTTTTTTTTTTTTTTTACAAATTCGCCGACTCTTAGACTTCAAATTTATTCACACTCGAAATCTATTCGCTATAATATAGTCTGCGACGGATTAATATAAGGGAGATTAGGGCAAAAAAGGGCACCTCAAAGAAATTGGACAAAAAAAAAATATTTTATTGCAAAATTCATGAAGTTGAAGTTCGTAACGTTAACGTAACACAATTTTTAGAAAAATTCACTATTTCATGACTCAAATGTTGTTAAAGTTGCCAAATAGGTAGGCGAAATAACTGTGTTTTACTAAATCCGGGAAATTATGGATCGTATTTTGCTGTTTTTGAACCGTTCAAGTCATGAAATCAAGAAATTTGCACAATTATATTGTTGCGTTGACGTTACGAACTTCAACCTCATCAAAATTCATCCCCTGTGAGACACGGGTTTTAGGGTTGAGATAGAAAGCTGAAATATTGAGAGAATTTTTTTTTTTTTAATAATTTGGAAACGATTATATACATACCGAGAAGTTTCGTGGACGCGGAACGCTAGGGGTACCAACCCGAAATTTTTGCTATTCCATAGGCGTAGGTCATACAGTAAACTGCAGCACCAGTTTGGTAACTTACTAGATGTTTCTAGTAAAATCACTAGAGATCACTAGAAATCTAGTGATCATTGGTCACTAGATTTCTGGACTAGAAATCTAGTGACTAGATTTCCAGTGATTTCTAGTGATCTTATTAGAAACATCTAGTAAGTTACCAAACTGCTGCTGCAGTTTACTGTATGACCTACGCCAATGGAATAGCAAAAATTTCGGGTTGGTACCCCTAGCGTTCCGCGTCCACGAAACTTCTCGGTATACACACACTGTTAAAAATTTTATTGTGAACTTCCAAAATTTTATTGGAAGTTATTTTCGCAAACATGAGTACTAAATCTGCAAGATATTTCCTTAAAATTAATTTACAAATATTTCAAATTTATTAAACAATTTATAGCGAATTCAAAAACAATTTTTTGTTTTTCCTATGAAAGTTCAGTAAAATTAAGAATTTATTTGTAAATTTATGGAACAAGCTTAGCAGTTTACTTTGCTATGCCACAATATTGTAATTTTGCAAAACTTTTGTGTAATAAATGTGTTGTAAATTCACAATCATTTTTAACAATGCGCAGGTGAATTGACTCTGAGATTAATTTCTCATGCATTGAAGTGAAGAATTTATTGCGCATCGTTGTGTTACATGTATAGGAGCGTAATCTTGAGAATTAATTGAGTTTCGAACGTCGTAGTCGCAGATTGGAACTCGTAACTCATGTATATACCCTCCTACATGCGTTAGTCGAACCTCACAGTGACCCTAATCCGATTCTGAGTATTTTGGTGGTTCGGTGGTTCGATGGTTCGTTTGTGTCTGGCAAATGCCGCCGACTATTATGTCCAATGATTCTATAGCGGATTTGATACTTCCACTTACATCTCTCCTCGGTTATATACCAACGCACGCACATATATAAATATATATGTGGACTGAGAAATTCGGGGATTTCAAAGTCGAGAACATGTGTATTATATACAAAAAGGTTCAATTTCGAAACGATGTGATGAAACGCTTTTCTCAAGCTTATAGGTAGCTAGCATGTCTGAGTTCCTTTGAATTTCTATGGGTCTCGAGGGGTGGGATTTTCGCTCGACGAAATTTGATAATTTCAGCGAATTCGAATTCTCGATGCTTTGGAGTAAAATTTCATCCCGTTGTTGCGTTGGGTTAAAAAAGTTTCAGAATCCCATCGATTATGACACAGGTCCACAAAAAAAAAAATGAAAAAAAAAAAAAGAAAGTTATCTGAACTTTTGACGGGACACGTCCATAATTCTTATGTATTTTTCGAAATTTTTCGAAAAACGCAAAAAACATAACTTTTTATGGTTTGTTTATGGTTTTTGGAAATTTAATAGAAAACGATGAATGATAACGTTAATCTGAATTCAAATTCGACTTCTACGGATCGAGATACGTCGAACACCATATTTCGTTTTTTTTTTGCGCTCGAAATTTCGATCGTATCTTTCAAACACATTCCATCTTTTTCGAGCATAAAATCTTCGGAATCCGCAGTATTGCCAGGTGCGTTTCTGTTACAATTACTAAATTATAATTACGATCGAAATTTCGAGCAAAAAAAAAGTAGGAGTCGAATTTTAATTCAGATTAACGTTATCATTCGTCGTTTTTTATCAAATCCCAAAAACCATAGATAAACCATGAAAAATCATGTTTTCTGCGTTTTTCTTGCAAAATAGCAGGGAGACCCCCTAATTTGACTTCGGATTCGGATCCAGCGTCGAAAAATACATTAAAATAGATCTGTCTCGTCAAAAGTACAAATAATTTCAATTAAACGTATCAGCCCGCAGTTTCCATTAGCTTATGGGTCTTTATGCACTGCTACAGTTTTCAAAGCTCGGCAAGGGTCGAAATTTCGAGTCAAAAAAATTAAACAAAATATGGTTTTCGACGTATTTTGATCCGTAGAAGTCGAATTTGAATTCATATTAACGTTATCATTCGTCGTTTCCTATTAAATTCCAAAAAACCATAAACATACCATGAAAAATCATGTTTTTTGCGTTTTTCTCGCGAAGGAGCATGGAAACTCCCTAATTTGACTTCGGATTCGGATTCAACGTCGGAAAATACGTAAGAATAGACCTGTCTCGTCAAAAGTTCAGACAACTTTTTTTTCTTTTTTTTGTGGTCCTGTGATTTTGATATTTATGACTTCGTGAAGTTATCGATTTAAGTAGATAAAATGGGTTTTCCATAAAGAGAGTCTCGATTATAATGATAATGAACTATTTTTTGTCTTCACATCCTGAGAAAGAGTAAAAAATTTTCGGACTTTTCCAAAACCCAAATCGTCTGAAATAAATTCGCAACCCCAATTTGACTCCGGTTAAAGCCCGATATTGTTGAATGACTATGTCCTATAATAAATGCGGAGATCATGGAATTGATACGCTCGTCTGCGAACGGCATTATGTTATTCGGTCATCATCTTAGTCGATAATAATCGGCCATCTTGCGGTTATTTAGCTTTAGGCTGACTCTGCAGCAATAAGAGGTAGGCGGACTACGGTACCACAGCATCGTGTGGACCTTACCGATCGTATATCCGCCAATTATAGGTACTAAATTTTTACGACCCGTGGATAATGCATCGAATCCCCTCACCCTCACCCTCATCCTCATTCTCATTCTCAACCTCCACGCCTTTATCTTCATTCGTAACTTTCCTCACACGGATGACCATCATATATATATATATATATATATATATATAATACATTATGCGTTGCACTCGATCGGTACCCGTTAAAATTTCGCCATCGCTAAACGTTGAAAGATTTTTTAATTTCCTTTAATGAGAGGATCAATTTTTTTTGTATACCCATATCAGCTGCAGAAAACTTTTTCTCTCCACCCCATGCATTTACCCATTATACATATATGAACAATTTATAACTCGCAATTATTTTTATTTCAAATTATTTATACGTTATAATTATTATAATTAGCAATACTATATAATACTATACGATAAGTAAAAAAACCGGCCAATTAAAACCGAAAGCAAAAATTTGTGCTAATGAAAAAGAAAAAAAAAATGTTCATATTATAATTATATTGAATCTTTGAATTATAAAGAAATTCGAAAATTTTCAGAAAATATTTGCAAATGAAATTCTACGAAGATTGTTGTAACGTACTACTGCGGATGCACTCTTTTCAGTTTATATTATCGTACCTATATATCTATACAGGGTGATTCAGAATTCGTGACGAAGCTCTTGAGGGGTTGATCCTTGTCAAAATTGGGATCGAAAGTTCCTTAGCCATTCTTCCGAAAAATGATTTTTTTTCCTTGGAACCATAACATATTTTTTTAACATCTTCCACCAAATAAGAAATTTTCACTGATAAATCTCTCTAATATTGAAAAAAAAAAAAAAAAAAAAAAAAACATTGGCATCATATGAGATTCTTTAAAATTGACAAGTGATATCGACGCCCGATACGAATAACAGCACATTTCGGATTCCGGGTGAAAAAGAGCACGTTTCAAATTCCGGGTGAAAAAGAGCACATTTCAAATTCCGGGTGGAAAAGAGTACATTTCAGATTCCGGGTGGAAAAGAGCACGTTTCAGATTCCGAGTGAAAAAGAGCATGTTTCAGATTCCGGATGGAAAAGAACACGTTTCAGATTGAGAATGAAAAATAGCACGTTTCAGATTCACTCGAAAACTAGCACAATTCAGGTTGAACCGAATATTACTTGTTAGCAAGTGTCAGGTAGGTTTATTATAAGATTGAATTAATCATTCAATGATAAAATTGAATCGAGTTTTTGTGCATAATTGTGCATTTCCAATTTCATAATAAACCTACTTGACACTTACTAATGAGTAATATTCGCTTCGCCTGAATTGTGCTAGTTTTCGAGTGAATCTGAAACGTGCTATTTTTCATTCTCAATCTGAAACGTGTTCTTTTCCATCCGGAATCTGAAACATGCTCTTTTTCACTCGGAATCTGAAACGTGCTCTTTTCCACCCGGAATCTGAAATGTGCTCTTTTCCACTCGGAATTTGAAACGTGCTCTTTTTCACCCGGTCTGAAATGTTCTGTTATTAGAAAAAAAAAAAAAAAAAAAACAATTTCCAAGGTAAAAAATCATTTTTCAGAAAAATTGCTAAGGAACTTTCGATTCCAATTTTGACGAGGATTAACCCCTCAAGAGATTCGTCACGAATACTGAATCACCCTGTATACGTATTAAAATGAAAATTATAATGAATAAGGTTTATTACCGGGTGTAATGAGTGTCGGAGTTGGCGTCGCGTCTCGTCGCGTCTTAAAGTATGTAATGCATTATGCATAGTTTAAGACCGGCACAACCCGGGTCTATATGTTTGTCGAAGAGAGAAAACAGGTTGGATGGAAATAGAAGCAGTCCTCCACGTTGTACGTTAAACAAATAAGAACAAATCTGAGATGGTGGTGGTGATCGTGGTGCGACGACACGCGAAAAGAGTCGTCTGACCGAGGGAGAATTACCGCAATATTTTCCCTCGCCGATATAATATTGCCGATGCTTATGGTGTTGATGATGCTGATATGCGGTAATGGTGTTCATATGTTGAGGCTGTTCATTCTGTACATAGAGAGCATCATGTAGTAAGAAGCGAACGATGAATTGACAAGATCGTCATCCGAGATGCGTGAGAATCTACGCGTACGCTCGCGGAACCAATTGATCAACCGTATTCTCATTCTCCTACTTTTTCTTATTTTTTTTCTCTTTTTTTTTTTTTGTGTTTTTCTTCATCCGTGGACCTCGCATCGTCTAGAATTCTAAAATCCCAAAATCATTGAAATGAGAATAACTCGGGTATATTCGATGACATGAACAAATTTTATACAGTTTTATTTTTCATTTTTTCTCCTCTCGTTTAGGTAGAAAAATGACTTTTCATCTTTTCAAAAAATCTCCACGAAAATAACATACCCAAATAAAAGTGCGAAACATCCATCTAGTATAAATCGACGAATTGTCTGGAAATTAAACAGATTAGCAAAATCCAAAATTTACAAAATTTTTGGAATAAAAAAAATGTCCATTCATCGGTCAATTCGAACTTTTCCTGCGCACCGTTAGAAATAAAATTTTCCAGGAGGTCCACTATAACTTTTATGTTGATTTCAAAACTATTTTCCGTTGAAAAAACAGAAAAATTTGTCGTTTAGGTGAAAATAATGTTGTTTTAATTAAAAAAAAGTGTTGAAATTGAGATAAAATGATAGTGGACCTCATGGGACATTATTTTTTCTTCAATTTTTCCAACAGTGCGTATAGGAAAAAAATCGTCACTTCAAAATTTTCACCGACAATCTGTATAATTATATTCTTTGTCATAATATACCTATTACTCCATGCGGTATTTCCCAGTGATTATATACACAAGTGCTGAAAACTAGCTAGAAAAATCTTCTTTTGTTTTCCAATTTTGTGTCTTTACTAATTCAAAACAGTGACAAAAAACGAAAAAAGAAATTAAAATAATGAAATTAACTCTCATGGTCTCGTTTTTTTTTGTTTCATCTTTACAGATTGGCTTCCAAAGATGTGCTCCTGTGTCGATGGCGGTGGTACAGGTAGCGGTGGTCTAGGTGGCCGTAGAGGTAGCTATGAGAGACTTGCTTCTGCACCAACTTTATTTGAGTTGAATAATATGCAATCGCATCGTGGTCAAGTCAATATCGATATTGAGAAACAGGTAATACTACACATATTTTTTTTCTCTCTCCAAAATTTGCATGTTCTTACTTTATCCAAATGATGTGTATAAATTCGCATAAAGGAATAAGTGCAGTTGACGTGATTATTTTTCGTTCATTTGGTTCAGAAAAGTATTCATGTGCGTCAGGAACTATATACGAATTAGTTCTGTTTTATTACTTGACCAATTTTTAATTCCAACGCGTTTTTTTTTTTTTTTTTTTTTAATATTTCAACATTTTTCCTTTTTCCTGTAAATTTCATACGGACATAATTTTTATTATACATATATACTAAATACTTATATAGCAACACTCGTTTATCGAATAGCTTTATCGGCCAGATTATATACGCTGAGTTTCAGATTATAATAACTCGCGCGTAAGGCAAGGCACGTGTGTGTGTTTTCCATGAATGAAAACATGTTTGCATGATAACACGTTGTGTGTTTGTTATCTCGGTGTATAATATGGTGATGTGGTGCGGTCGAGTTTGATGAGTAACGCGATATCTCTTCCGGCACCCCTCGATACATTTATATATATATATATATATATTAGACCGGTTCAAAAAAATCGACTATTCTTTTTTTTTCAATTTTCGCATTGAAATACTTTCGGGGAGGTGAAAAAAGATGCCTGTTAAAAGCGGAGCTCTTAATATTAAGATTTAGAGGTCGCTCATCGCGGATTTCTATTTTCCATTTAAATAGCATAGGAATTTTATTTTTTTTTCTTCAGAATTTCGTAGCTCACGAACCAATCAACAAATCCAAATGACTCTTACATATTTTGATAGGGGATTGAACACTCTAAAAAATGTATCTATCATTGTGGAAAAAAAATCACAAAAAAAAAAAAAAAATAGTTTACTCAACTATAAATTGAAATTTGAGCTTGAATAACTTTGGAAGGAGTCAATTTATCAAAAAATGATAAGAGAAGCTTTTTGTAGAGTGTTCAATTTCCTATGAAAATATGTTTGAGTCATTTGGATTTGTTCATTAGTTTGTGAGCTACAAAATTATTAAAAAAAAAATAAAAAATTTCCTATGCTATTCAAATGGAAAATAGAAATCCGCGATGAGCGACCTCTAAATCTTAATATTAAGAGCTCCGCTTTTAACAGGCATCTTTTTTCAGCCCCCCGAAAGTATTTCAATGCGAAAATTGAAAGAAAAAGAATAGTCGATTTTTTTTAACCGGTCTAATATGTAAACATGTGTACTATATAATTATATATATAGATATAAACGTATCAAATAATATCTAACCTTGAAAAAAACTAACGCGTAGACACCCGCCTTAGGGTGATTCCTTTTGAACTTGTATTTTTTTTTTTCGCCTCCCACCTGAAAACTTGGTGCCAAATTCGGAAAAAAAATTCTCCCTAAATCGGAGACCATGACAAAAAATATTTAGAGGTCGCTACCGGCAACGAGTTTTTTCAAATTAGCATGGTATTTTTTGATTTTTATTAATTTTTTTTACTTTTTTTTTTTTTTTTTTTTTCGCTCATTAGTCAATCATGAATGATACATCGAAAATGATTGATGTTATCTTTATTCCTCGGTAGCGACCTCTAAATATTTTTTGTCATGGTCTCCGATTTAGGGAGAATTTTTTTTCCGAATTTGGCACCAAGTTTTCAGGTGGGAGGCGAAAAAAAAAAAAAAAAAAAATACAAGTTTAAAATGAACCACCCTAACCCGCCTATATACAAATACACATATATGTGTAGATTTTCATTTATTATAAGTTATAACCAGGGCCCGGACTTTCGTGCTGGATTCGTCACGGCAAGATTGCGAGCGCTCGGAAAAATGAGCAACGTTCAATTTTTTTATGGACTTTGAAATATTTCGTGATTTCAGGACTTAGAATATTTTTAAATTGGAGGAACTTATAAAAAAAACTGCTTGATAGGGATATAGAAAAATTTTGCATCCAAAGAATATAGAAGATATTTACGTCTGCCGGAGGAGGAAGATTTGATATTTACTCGTTAAATAAAACAGAAAATGTAATTAATTTTTTTCCAGAAATTTTAATAATTGTTTTTCGAAAAATTTTATCAATTGTTTTTTGAAAAATTTGTTTTCACAATTTTTTTCGTTAAATTTTGTTTTCGACATATATTTTTTGTTTTTTCTCATGAAAAAATTTTCCATTTCTTTGCTGGATAATTTTTGTCAAATTTTTATTTTTAACGGTATAATCGGTACATTTAATTTGGTTTATAGCAACGGACGACGATGTATTTGTAGAGATTTTCGAAATGGAAACTTCGACGATTGTCTCCTCGATATCGATTTATATTGTGAGAAACTGCGCTCTACATCACAAGATGTAATTGGCGCAAAGCGCATTGCAACAAAATCTTCGTCGATCCAATTTGATAAGGCCTCTATCGCTGCGCCGTCTTTTCGATTGTCCATATCATGAGAAAAAACAAAAAATATACGTCGAAAACGAAATTTAACGACAAAAATTCTGAAAACAAATTTTTCGAAAAACAATTGATATCATTTTTCGAAAAACTATTGATAAAATTTCTGGAAAAAAATTAATTACATTTTCTGTTTTATTTAACGAGTAAATATTAAAAAATCTTCCTGCTCCGGCAGACGTAAATATCTTCTATATTCTTTGGATGAAAAGTTTTTCTATATCCCCATCAAGCAATTTTTTTTATAAGTTCCTCCAATGCAAAAATATTCTAAGTCCTGGAATCACGAAATATTTCAAACATTTCAAAGTCCATAAAAAAATTGAACGTTGCTCATTTTTCCGAGCGCTCGCAATCTTGCCGTGACGAATCCAACACGAAAGTCCGGGCCCTGGTTATAACCATATAAATGACTAATAATTTTAGCGAATTTGATCAGGCGCTATAATAACTTAATTGTTATAAAAAATAGTCAGAAAATTATGAATTTCAATTCCGTTTTGAGTATTTTTTTTTTTTTTTTTTCTAAATCTAAATCGCGTTTTTGATACGCATACAACCGTATACCATTATACACGCGATATAGGTACATAAGAGAGTCCTTGTTTTTTCAAAAAAATAAAAAAATAAAAAAATAAAAAAATAAAAAAATAAAAAAATCAAAAAAAATCGATGAATGTTTTGACGAAAGAAAGTTTTTCCTCCGCAATTGAAAATTTGAAAATAAAAATCGAATGAATTCATAGATTTAATCGAGATCTAAAAATTTCTTGATTCTCATATAATGTAATTACATATTATGTATGATATAATAATATATTGTGTTTGTCTATTTTCAGGAGGAGCTATGCTTCTACAATGACGATCAAAGCTTCCAAACTGTTGTAGTTGAAAAGAATCTCTGCGCAAGTGACCTGTGTCAACTTTTAGCGTTGAAAAATCGCGTAGCAAAAGACATATCGTGGACTATTGTAGAATCGTGGCCCGATATAGGACTAGGTAAGTTTTTTAATTCTGTCATCTTTCATTCTTCATTCTTAGTCATTCGATTATGTAGAATATTATACATAATAATTATTGAATAAATTGAAAAAAAATAAAAATAAAAAAAAATAAATAAATAAATAAATAAATAAACGAGTGAATGAATGAGTTGGAATGTATCTATGCAGTATATTAACACGCAATACCGATACATCGCTGTGCCTATATGAAAATCCTAAAATCATGCCATATAGGTATACCTATATATATATATATATATATATATATATATATATATATATATCTCTCTATATTATAAAGATATATCGCCGCCGCCGCCGCCGCCGCCGCCGCCGCCGCCGCCGCCGCCGCCGTGTCAGACTTTCCATGGCCTCCTCAACCCCGCTCGCTACCTCCCGCCCCCCCCCTTTCCATGGCCTCTTCGACCCCGCTCGGCTCTTTTCGCCCCTCCCCTCCCCCTTACCCTTAGGATGGGTTAGGTCGTTTCAGGTTAGGTTAGGTTGCCTTGGTCAGGATAGAGTAGGTTAGGTTGGTAACCTAACCTAACCTGACCTGACCTTTGAGGTGTTAGGTAACCTAACCTAACTCAGCTAGGTTATGTCAGGTCAGGTTGGGTTAGGTTGCCATGGTCAGGATAGAGTAGGTTAGGTTGGTAACCTAACCTAACCTGACCTGACCTTTGAGGTGTTAGGTAACCTAACCTAACTCAGTTAGGTTAGGTCAGATCAGGTTGGGTTAGGTTGCTATGGTCAGGATAGAGTAGGTTAGGTTGGTAACCTAACCTAACCTGACCTGACCTTTGAGGTGTTAGGTAACCTAACCTAACTCAGCTAGGTTAGGTCAGGTCAGGTTGGGTTAGGTTGCCATGGTCAGGATAGAGTAGGTTAGGTTGGTAACCTAACCTAACCTGACCTGACCTTTGAGATGTTAGGTAACCTAACCTGACCTGACCTTTGAGATGTTAGGTAACCTAACCTAACTCAGCTAGGTTAGGTCAGGTCAGGTTGGGTTAGGTTGCCATGGTCAGGATAGAGTAGGCTAGGTTAGGTTAGGATGGGTTAGGTTAGGTTGCCTTGGTTAGGATAGAGTAGGTTAGCTTAGTAACCTAACCTAACCTTACCTAACCTTACCTGACCTGACCTTTGAGGTGAGGTTAGTTCAGGTCAGGTTGGGTTGGGCTGCCTTAGTCAGGATAGAGTAGGTTAGGCTGGTAACCTAACCTAACCTAACCGTACCTGACCCCTAACCTTACCTGACCTGACCTTTGAGGTGAGGTTAGGTCAGGTCAGGTTGACTTAGGTTGCCATGGTCAAGATAGAGTGCGTTGGGTTGGGTTGGGTTAGGTTAGCTTAGGTTAGGTTAGCTTAGTAACCTAACCTAACCTTACCTAACCTTACCTGACCTGACCTTTGAGGTGAGGTTAGTTCAGGTCAGGTTGGGTTGGGCTGCCTTAGTCAGGATAGAGTAGGTTAGGCTGGTAACCTAACCTAACCTAACCGTACCTGACCCCTAACCTTACCTGACCTGACCTTTGAGGTGAGGTTAGGTCAGGTCAGGTTGACTTAGGTTGCCATGGTCAAGATAGAGTGCGTTGGGTTGGGTTGGGTTAGGTTAGCTTAGGTTAGGTAATCTAACCTAACCTTTGTCAGTATCCCAGCGATCTCGGCTCCGCTCGGCTTTTGTTTATCCCTCCCTCCCCTACCTCTTGCCCTGGGCCTCCTCGACCCCGCTCAGATGTTTTCGCCCCATCCCCCCAGCCCATTCGGCTTCCCTATCGAAAACTATCCTGGATAGCCGAAGATAGCCGAGGACAGCCGAAGAGAGCCAAGGGGAGCTGAACCCGGTCCTCCCCTCGGTCCGAGCGCCCAGGAAAGGGAAAGGGGGAAGCAGAGCCGAGGAGAGTCGAAGAGAACCGAAGAGAGCCGAGGATGGCCGAAGACAGCCGAAGATAGCCGAGGATAGCCGAAGATAGCCGAAGATAGTCGAGGATAGCCGAGGAGAGCCAAGGGGAGCCGAACCCGGTCCTCCCCTCGGTCCAAGGGCCCAGGAAAGGGAAAGGGGGAAGCAGAGCCAAGGCAGCCGAGGAGAGCCGAAGAGAACCGGAGAGAGCCGAGGATAGCCGAAGATAGCCGGGGATAGCCAAGGATGGCCGAGGATAGCCGAAGATAGCTGAGGATAGCCGAAGATAGCCGAAGATAGTCGAGGATAGCCGAGGAGAGCCAAGGGGAGCCGAACCCGGTCCTCCCCTCGGTCTAAGGGCCCAGGAAAGGGAAAGGGGGAAGCAGAGCCAAGGCAGCCGAGGAGAGCCGAAGAGAACCGGAGAGAGCCGAGGATAGCCGAAGATAGCCGGGGATAGCCAAGGATGGCCGAGGATAGCCGAAGATAGCCGAGGATAGCCGAAGATAGCCGAAGATAGCCGAAGATAGCCGAGGATAGCCGAAGATAGCCGAAGATAGCCGAGGATGGCCGAGGATAGCCGAGGAGAGCACAAAATGTCTGACACGGCGGCGGCGATATATCCTAATAATCTATACACACGACTTCAAGAGATACGAATCCGAGGACCTGGACTACGAGAACTACGAAGCCGAAGACCTGGACACTGGAAATACTTAGCGAAAGACTTGGACAACGAGGAATACGAAACGAAGGACCTGGGCAACGAGAACTACGAGGCCGAGGACCTGGACTACAAGAAATACTTAGCGAGTGACCCGGACTAAGAGATCTACGAAGCCCAGGACCTGGACTACGAGATATACTCACTGAACGACCTGGACAACGAGGAATACGAAGAACATAAAATCCACGGATTATTTGAATTTTAGAAACAACTGATACAAATTAGAATATGGGGGGTTGGCGCGCGTAGCGCGCAGGGGGGCGAAGCCCCCCTAGTATATATATATATATATATATATATATATATATGCGACGTGTGTACAGGTATACATATAAAGACAATATATCGTAATATGTATAAGATACGTATGTACCTATTATACTAAATTGAAAATACAAGATGCGTAGAAAGGATTTAACATATATAGGGGCGAGCGGGGCAAAGGGGGCACCTCGGCCAAAAGAAAAAAAAAAAAGATAAAATTCTTGGAAAATTTAGAACTTTTTTTTTTTTTTTTTGTTTTCAAGAAAAATCGTTTCCCGAAGGAATTTGATTTTTTCGAAATTTAATTTCGAAAATTTGGCGGAGGTGCCCTCTTTGTCCCGCTCTCCCATATATGTATGTTATGTATATGGAGAAACGTAGCGAACTTTCGTGCGTCAATCTCCCCCCCCCCCCCCCCCCCCCCCCCGGACATACGTTTTCAAATATAAGCTTTTGCATAGGTATAACAGCTAATCGTAAGTACCTAGAACTGTTGCATATGTATGTGGTATTTGCAGGTATGTATTTAGGTTATTGTATACATATATATGATTGATATATATATTAGGGTGGTTCAAAAAAGACCTAATTTTTAAAATGTCGCTGCTCATCCGTGAATATGTTGTTTGTGATTTTTAAAAATTATTCCATTTTTTTTTTGCCATATTGGACAATATTTACTACTGCCTCAGTGAAGTTGAAATTTCGAAATTTTGCCATTTTTGGCAATTTCAAAGTTCTCAGATCAAAGCGCTCATCTGGCTATCTCTAGATTCTCATTCAATGAGCATGTTGCTTCAAGATAAAACTCGTACGATAATATTTAATACTGCCTCGGAGACATTGGAGTTTTTTTTCAAAATTTTGCGTTTTTTTGGAGATTCGATCGCCAGGTGCTGCTCATGAGACAGTTTCATCTTACCAATATAAGGAAGAAATCCAAACAGTTTGCAGTCTGCGGGACCATTTTTACTACTGCCTCATTGAGGGCGACTTTCCTTCAAGTAAAATGAGCAACATGAGGCAGTAGTAAAAATGGTCCCACAGACTGCAAACTTTGTGTACTTCTTCCTTAAAATGGTAAGAAAATGACTGTCTCATGAGCAACACCTGGCGATCCAATCTCTAAGAAAACCCTTAAATAGTGAAAAAACTTCAATGTCTCTGAGGCAGTACTAAATATTATCGTACGAGTCTCATCTTGAACCAACATCCTCATTGAATGAGAACCTGGAGGTAGCTAGATGAGGACTTTGATCTGAGAACTTTGAAATTGCCAAAAATGGCAAAATTTGGAAATTTCAACTTCACTGAGGCAGTAGTAAATATTGTCCTATAGAGCTAAAAAAAAAAATGGAATAATTTTTCAAAATCACAAACAACATATTCACGAATGAGCAGCAACATCTGAGAAATTAGGTCTTTTTTGAACCACACTAATATATAATATACTTTGATCATTTTCGAATTTTAACATACTCCTTTAGGCCAGGACATCTCGAAATATGTTTACAAACAATGTAGACAAAACCCCAGGTTCATATTTCAATTTTAAATATGTACCGTCCCAAAACCTTAGAATTTTCCAATTTTAATAAAACACGATTTCTGATATTTCGCGGTTAATTATTTTTCTTCCTATTGCACTATATATAGCTCCGAAAAATCTCAATCAAAAATACGTAATATTATATACGTATGCATGTATGTATGCATATTGTAAGTATTAAAGAACGTGTCATACGCGCATATGGTTACAGATAATGTTTCTACCTACATCCATATACATATATTTATATATATATACACCTACATATATAACTATACGTATATGTTACGTATGTAGTGGTGTAACGGCGCCGCGGCGCGGTAGTAAGGCAGGTGGGGGAGTAGAAAAGGCGTAGGGTGGGAGGCAAGAGCATCGCACCCGTTCGATGTAAACAACACCAACAAGAGAAAGAGCGAAGGCGAAGACGAGAGAGAGAGAGAGAGAGAGAGAGCTAGAAAGAGATAGAGAGGGAAGGTGTAGGCTAGAGTTAGAATGATTCACGAATTCAAAGGCTTTACTTGATTTATTGAGTTTATTCGTCTCATCGTCTGCGTAAAAGATATGTATATGCATGTATATGTACTGCGTAGTTATAAATAATATACAGGTATAATCATATAAGGCTCGATAATATGCGGAAGTATAGGTATATATAACGCCGTGTGTCCATATTAGTACATATATTATCGTATGTCAAAATAGGTATGTAAGATTTTGACGTCACCTATATGCTAAGATATATCTATTAGGGTGATTCATGTTGAGGGTTGATTCCTTGAGAAATTCTAAGACTAAATTTCCTTTACCAAAAATTCGAGGGCACAATAGTTTACGAGCTACGAAAGATCTTAGTTTTGACCTATCGCAGAACTTATAGTCGACGCATACAGGGCTGCGCATGAGCGGAAGTTGCGCAGTGCCCTTCGCTACGCGACCTATACGCTCTGCGATTGGTCAACTAAGATATTTCGTAGCTCGGAAACTATTCGTCCCTCGAATTTTCGGTAAAGGAAATTTAGTCTTAGATTTTCGCGGGGAATCTATCCTCAAAATATGGGTATGCAATATTATTACTTTTAACAAAAAAGAAAAAATACGTCCTAATTTTCATTTTGCACACCAAATTGTTGAAAAAATGTTTTGTTTGTCTTTTTTTTTTTTTTTTTTTTTTTTTTTTGTTTTTTTGTTGTTTTCAACAAAAAATTTAGGAAATGATTTGCTTTTTTTCATTTTTCTTCACTTTTCTTTTGTTAATATTCTTTACAAACGACTAAAAGAGGATAAAAAAAATTAAAAAAAAATGTAAATACAAAGAAAAAAACTACAGATATTAATAAAACTCGTTTCTTATGATCGCGCTAAGAGTTGTTTGTTTGATTTATTACTCCAAAGTAATTCGTTTTGTGTGTACTACCTTGCGTATCTGTGTTGGTGTATGATCGTACAGTAAACTTATATACGTTGTAGGAACGCCGTAAGTGCCAGACAGCCCATTAGCCATGTTCATAAGTCAAGTCAGGCAATACAACCTCCATAGGTATACATTAAGGGATTCATGGCTTTTGCACTTTTTCATACATCGTTTTTTTTTTTTTTTTTTTCTTTTTTTTTTTTTTCTTTTACGGTTTGGATTGCCAAAAATTTTCATTTTTTTTTCTCTTTCTTTATTTTTCGAGTTTTCTTTAATGAGGCGAGGCATAAAGAATATACCTATATCAATCTATTGTACGTTCAGTTCGAACGATCGATACAGCCAGACACATTTTACTGTGTGTATACCTACCCATTGAATGCTTTGCCAACACTTCATTCGACTTTACTGAAAAAAAAAAAAAAAAAAAAAAAAAAAAAAAAAAAAAAAAAAAAGAAAGAAATCAATTAATTGATACCTAAACTTAACAAAATTGAAATCTTAGCTGTTCAAATGTTTTGACAAATCACGTTTTCACAATAGACATTCAATAATTTATAATATTGAGCTATTCCCAATTATATATTTGCAGATAAAAATGGGAACGGGTTGAAGTTCCGAGAAGTGTCAAAATTCCCAATTCGTTGGAGACGATTTCGAATTTTCAGAATCGTTTAAGTTTAGAACAGTAAAAATTTCGGAAGCCTAAAAATCCGAAAATTTCGTTCGATTTCTCAGGATCCAAAGACAAAAAATAGTTCATCACAATCGAGACTCAGCTCTTTACGGAAACCCATTTTATCTACTTAAATCGATAACTTCATGATGTCATAAATAATTGATAGGATTTTGAAACTTTTATTTTTTTTTTTTTTTTTGTTCCAAAAAAGAAATCTCAAGACGATCGATTTGATTTGTACCACTTATTGGTCTCGATACGATCGACACAGCCCGACTAATTTAAACACTTAATGAACACATGCAAGAATTTCAAGTTTCGAAATTTTGAACCTAGCTCCGGTCTTCCTCGTTTCACATAGCTTTTGAGATCGGCTATGTAGACTTCCGGGGTCAATACCCTTCCTTAAAACTGTCAATCGGTAATATAGGTACGAATTCGTAACTTTAACCTGGCTCCGAAAAATTGTCTCAACTACAAACGATTCAACGATTTTTTTGTATAAAATTGAGTCGTTGATGCGAGTACCTACTATTTCATTTTCCACGATATTTGCTCATGATTAATGCCTTATCGTTCTTCATTTCCTTTTGTGTTTCTTCCCCCTTTTTTTTTTTTCTCATTAAAAAAAGTAAAAAAGAAAGAAAAAAAATTTTCTTTCGCTCGCATCTTTTTGATTTTCATATTTAATCCAGAAAATATAAAATATCGTTTATGTATATACGGTCTAAAAAGTAGCTATACAGTTAATTTTGACGAAATATATAATATATTATAATTTATATTTACCTACCTGAATGCAAGTTTTACTTCTCTCGCAAATCTTAAGCGACAACCAGAAATTCTTGCTTGGTGACATTCCACGGGGATTTATACTGCAGACTCAGGAGCACCATGAAACAGCTCTCATCTTGGTTCTCAACGAACGGAAGGTTTGTTATTATGGTAAACAACTTTCGTCCGCGGGTTGAGGTCGAAATCTAAGAACAAAGAAGTCAGCTACTTTTATACATCCGAGATACTCCAACCGCGATAACAGATCATCTGACACAATTCATATCCATACATATACGAACAGGCAATTTATATATGATAAGAAATAATTCGAGATTTAATGAAGATTTGATTAATTATGGCATAAATAATTGATACGATTTTGAAAGTGTTTTTTTTTTTTTTATATATCTTTTTCTGAAGAGTAAATCTCAAGACGATTAATTTGACCCTTTATTGGCTTCGATACGATCGATACAGCCCGAGTTATTAAACATTGAATGAATACATGCGTGAATTTCGAGTTTGGCCTCTCGGATCTTTAGCTTTTGGAATTTTGAACGTCCGGTGTTTTTCGTTTCAAAGTTTTTCAAATCGGCTGTATATATAGACTTCCGGGTAAATATACCTTTCCGAAAATCTGTGAGTCGATATAATATCAAAAATTTGGAATTTTGAAAATTCGAAACTTCAACCACCCATCCCTTAAGGGGGTATCCCCACCTTTAAATGAGTTAACATTCTAAGAAAGAGATTGATATTTTACAGCGAATTTGAGAGTCTGATCAAATCCAAAAAAATCAAGAAGTTTAGGGAGAGTTTGACCCACATTATCCATACTTAACATTGAATATTATTTTGAGTCTATTAGTAGTTACGCTGAATATAGAAAAATACAAAATTACTCGGTTGTCGCAAAGAATCAGTAGTACCGTTGGATCGATTTTGGAATTTTTGGTCTTCAATTGTTCAGAAGAGATGCCTCTATCATATGAACATAGAACTTTTTGATATGACTATTTTTGGTTGAGATAATAGAAAAAATAGAGAAAAAAAATTGAAGAATTAGAAAAATCTCAGTAAAAACTAAGCGAGTCAGGCAATTTTCGCGATATCAAAAAGTTCTATGTTCATATGATAGAGGCATCTCTTCTCAACAATTGAAGACCAAAAATTCCAAAATCGATCCAACGGTACTACTGATTCTTTGCGACAACCGAGTAATTTTGTATTTATCTATATTCAGCGTAACTACTATTAGACTCAAAGTAATATCCAATGTTAAGTATGGATAATGAGGGTCAAACCCTCCCTCAACTTCATGATTTTTTTGGATTTGATCAGACTCTCAAATTCGCTGTAAAATATCAATCTCTTTCTCAGAATGTTGACCTATTTAAAGGTGGGGATACCCCCTTAATAAAAATATTTTTAAATCGAAGAAAAATGCGAAAATTTTATTCTCACATTTTATTGTCACCCAAACAAAGTATACGTCATGTTATGTTATGGCGACTGATGTCGCGACCTCCGTTCTATACTAGTATAGTATAAGGTATACGGAGGGTCGGAGGGACGAAGAGACGGAGTCTACGTTCCAGCCAAGAATCAATACGCGAGTTGGCCCAGGTCAGGGATCCTTCTCCCTCTTCGTCTCTCTATTTTCCTTCCCCCACCCTGCACCTACCACTATACCGCCACCCACCTCACTTTTTACTCGACTCCCACACTATACCTACACTTTGTAATCTATATATATATACGTATGGGGCATTGCGTATGATTTCAGTCACTAAAAATAAACAGAGAGAGAGAAAAAAAAAAAAAAAATATTCACAAATTCACAAGATTTCAAATTTTTTGACATTTTTTTGGACGTAGCATGGGTACTTCAGTTTCTTCATTTTTTATTTAAAATGTAAAAAAAAAAAAAAAAAAAAAAAAAAAAAACGAAAATCTGCGGGTCTTTTTCAAGGCCTACGAGGATAAGATTTATTCAGATGTTATAATTTTGTGAAGATTTTTTTTTTTTTTTTTTTTTGAATGTCACATATGCTGCCAAGTCTGTTGCATCAGGGTGTCTGACTGCAACGTGAATGCACGCGTGTACAATAGCTACGTATTGTCAGGGCTATAAACCGGGATAATATTTGTCAGACACATATTTTTATTTAGAATTATTCATTAAAATTTTCGAAAATTGGCAGAATTTATTTGGCCAATTTTGTTAATTTTGGTACGTCCGAGATCAATATTCGGATAATTATTCGTAAAAAAAAAAAAAAAAAAAAAAAACAATGTTATTTGATAACGGACTGTATAAAATACAGCATGTAAAAAAATTATTTTACAAGTTTCAAGTTCTATTGGAAACCTTAGAACCTCGATACGCCAACTAGTGACGAAAATAGAACTACTCAAAGAAGGCTAAAATTTCAAAGCCACGCCCATTCCAAGGATCCCAATATATAGAGACGCGAAGGAATAAATGAAATAAAACAAATTTCTAACTCTATGCCAGCGCGGAAAAAAAAATAAAAATAATGTCATCAAAATCGTCTTTTGGTGATTCTATGTAAAATAATTGAGATGTTCATGTCGTCGGGATTAGATACAATCTTATTTTGCATATATGTTTATATTTTTCGGTTTTTTTTTTTTTTTTTTTATTTTCTTTTTTTTTTTATTTTCTTTTTCCACACTACGTTTTCGAGTTCGTTTGAGTCCACGACACTGATTTTCTACATATATATTCTTTATACCTAACGACGTGGTTTATTCTCTTCATTTTTTAGTCGCGCTCACGTTTAGAAAAAAAATTAATCATCTTACGAGGTACAAGTTCCAAATCCAAACTCTCGCATGGGGAGGTAGCAGCTGAAACAGTGGTTATAAAAATGTTGAATTATTCTAACATAAAACACAACTTAAATATATATTATGTATATTTATATAAATATAAATATATACCTATTATATATTATAATATATGAAGTAAATTATCTGGTCTTATTTTAACGACATATCGTTAAAAAGAAACTGTCATATCAATAAGTAATTAAACAACTCCGATAAACCGTTTGAAATTAAGGTATTCCTATTTATTGAGTAATCAGGCCCCATAATATATGCTGTATCCGGTAATTACTAAATGACACGCATGTATGGTCAATAATAATTAAACCTATCCTCGGTTTATAATTCGAGTGAAATGTGTATACATATATATATATATATGTATACAGTGTTATAGTTCTTTCGCTTCAAATTTCTTCCCACGTAGTATAATGTATAATTTTTTTATATTTTTATTTTATTATTAATTTTATTATTTTTTTTTTTAATTTTTCAATTTTATTTTCAAACACCTGTAATTAATTGTTCATTAAAATGTAACGCTAATTATTATACCGAAACCGTTATAACCTGACTACGCGGTATTTAGAATCTGACAAAAATATTCATTAAATTTCTCACCGTATATACCAGTATAGGTAGTAGTACGTATAATATGTGGATTCCCACACTTCCTGTTTGTCTGATATGTACTATAAAGACCGAGGTGTTCAGTTAACTTCATTGTTTCACTGATCCATCAACGTGGCTGATAATAAATTCAACAAATTTTTGTCATTCTTATACCAATAATCCGCATCAAATCACTTCTTCACCTTTCAGGCGATAATATTAGAAAAGAAGTAAGAAAAAGAAAAAAAAAACCCTATATACAGGGTGAGTCTTTACTGGTATCGAATGAGGGAGGGGCTTATCAGCGCAAACGCTCCGCCCCTTTCTATTCGTACTCATCATCATCGTATGTATCGAGAAAGCCCACTTTTATTTTCACGCACCGTCGAAACTGATGATTTCAACGAGTATGAATGGAAAGGGGCGGAGCGTTTGCGCTGATAAGCCCCTCCCTCATTCGATACCAGGAAAGACTCACCCTGTATATATATGATTAATGTAATTGTGACGTGCTGCTGCCAAATGTATAATAGCCATTCTATACAGGTATAATACGAAATTGGCAAGTGATCGATGAACTTATCGAGGGTTTAACGGTACCTGGGTGATCAATCATTTATCAAGTACCTGTCGACCGCCACAGATGTCGCCAAATAATTATTCTGTCAATTTTTATACACCCCAGTATTGATGCTTTGCTTTGTTCTTCGACAGATAAATTATCACAGTACCTATATTTACACTGTTAGAAATTTCTATACTAATTCCACAAAGAATGTATATTGGAAACTAATTATAGGCAAAACATCTAGCCAAAATTTAAATCGGATATAGTAATTATATAAATCTTTTTTATCGCTATTTCAAACAATTTTGTAAATTCAATTAAAATTTTTGTGTGTTTTCATATAAAAGTTCAGCAAAATCAAGAACTTATTTGGAAATTATTACTTGAAATTATTACTTGAAATTTACGCATTCATATTACAAAGTACATGAAGGGTGGGACAACTTGCTCGACTTACTCAAGTGAAACGGCTCTAAAGGGAGAAAGTGAAAAAGAATGAAAAAAAAAAAAAAAAAAAAAAAGAAAGGGTGGAAAAAGAACAGCGAATGAACAAATTGCGAAGCCCGTCAATAGCATGTTAGAGTTGGATTAAGGCTCTCCACTTTCTACTCTTCGCCAAAAGAGAGCCACGCCACTTTATGCAGCACGTGAACATCGTATCGAATCTTAAAATTTTTTTTTTTTTTTTTTTCATCCCCTTGAATAAGACTGACTTGTGATTTTCATGAAATATACGTACCTATACCTAGATAACCCTGGTGAAAATGATTCTACGAATATTTATGACCAATTAGGGAAATTCGAACATTTCGTAGCATTTCATAAGAAATTGTAGTTTTTTCATAATACGATTGACAAAAACGACAAATTTTTCTGGAAGGATACGAGAATTTACAATTTTTTATGATGATCCGCCGAAATCTATAATTTACCATAAAATGCTGAGAAAATCTACAATTTTTTTATGAAAAACAACGCACATCTACAATTTTTTCGTGAAAAACTATGAAATGTGCCAATTTTTCTAAAAATTCGTAAAAATTCGTAAAAGTAAAGATTTCTACGAGGGAATACCTCAAGGCACTTGCTTAGCTGGGTTGTCGTGCCCCGGTCTCTCCTATATACTGCATAGATGTACCGAGAGGTTCCCTATAGAAACATGGCAGTCAGTCACAGCCAACTCGACACTACCCAAGTTTTTCCTCTGTTTCTCGCGGGCTGGTCATCCCCTTTTTAATTTAAAAAAAACTGTCAAAGGTCCCGTGAAATGATCAAATAAATGACAGTTTTAAAATTAAAAAGGTGATGGCCAGCCTGCGAGAAACAGACGAAAAACTTTTGGGTAGTGTCGAGTTGGCTGTGACTGATTGCGATGTTTCTAGGGAACCTCTTGGTATATTATAACATGACCGGAAAGTAAACCGGCTCCCTAAAAATTGAAAGCAAATATTTTGCCTCTCCTCTCGTATTTTCGCAATGTTTTTTTTTTTTTTTTTTTTTCGTTTTTTTTTTCTCAATTTTATTTCCATTTTCACAAATCCTTCACATCTCTTCCGTTCCTTCACTTCCTCTTTATCTTAAGGTCTCAATTGATTTACGGAATATCCGAAATCTCACTCCCACTTTTCGATATCCTGTCTACTGGATCCTGCCTCCAGGGTTCAGCGTCCGGTTGTTCCGCCACTGCACACGTGCCAGTCACGGGTTAGACGGTAAGGAGCTTGAGCGAGCGAAATCTCATTCTCCCATGTTTTACAACGGCTTCGTCTCTCGACTCTCATTGGTACCTACACCGTTCGTCCGTGCGCTAATATACCCTTTTACTCTGAGTCACAACTTTTCTTTTTTTTTTTTTTTCTTTTTATTTCTCATTACATCGAGATATATAATATGACCAATGACTAATTAAGATTCACCTAACGCGATCAAGTTTATAAATTGGCTGTTCTGTATACACCTAATTACATATATGTTAATTATCCACTCAGTATATCATACAAATGTTATACAGGGTGATTCAGATTAAGTAAACCATATTTTGAGGATAGATTCACCGCGATAATTTAAGAATAAATTTCCTTTACCGAAAATTCGAGGGACCGATAGTTTCCGAGTTACGGAAGATCTTAGTTTACCAATCGCAGAGCGTATAGCTGTCGCATAGCGAAGGGCGCCCGCGCAACTTCCGCTCATGCGCAGCCCTGGCTGCGTCACCTATAAGTTCTGCGATTGGTTAACTAAGATGAAACGTAGCTCGGAAACTATTGGGCCTACGAATTTTTGGTAAAAGAAATTTAGCCTTAGAATTTCGCAAGGAATCTACTCTCGAAATATGGCCAGCTCAATCTTCCTGAAAAGATTTTTTATGAACAAACGAATTTCTGATTAGTTTCAATCTATAGTGTAAGAAAAAAAATAAGCGAATAAATTTCGTAACTATTCCAGAAAACTGTTCTAAAACTTTGGACGCTTATAGTGCTACTAATTATCATAAAGCATGATCGTTCATCATCGTGCGTCGAATAAAAGAAATTAAAAAAAAAAAAAAAAAAAAAAGAGAAGTAGGTACATATATGTGAGCGTATATGAATTTGAAAAACGAATAAATGAATAAATTTTACAAGTTTCTTAAATTATGATGATCAATGACCATCGTCAATTATTGTCGCGATCGAGTAACTTATACCTTATAGTACCTACATATACTTGCGTGATTATTATACTATAGATAAAAGAGTAAAATATTTTCTTCTTCTTCTTATTCTCTCTCTCTTTTTTGTTTTCTTTTTTCTTTTTTAATTTCACAACCTAATTAGAATTCACCGGATGTTTGAGGCCAATGAAGAATTATTTTTAATTGATATTAATGGAAGCTAGTATATATATATAAGCGGATTGTGGTCCACCTTTTGCAAATAGCAACTAATTGACGCTAACGAACCCCTCTTTGCGATATATTTTTTTCCTTGTTGTTATTATTGCCTTCTAATTAGTTACAACATAATAACAAAAAATTGTTTACTTCGACATAGTACATATGAAGAATCCATCAGCGAGAATTCTGTGACACAAGGAAGAAAAAAAAAAAAAAAGAAAAGGTCTTAATTTAAAAAATAAAAAAATTACATAAAACTTCTTTCTGTTTTTTGTTTTGTTTTTTAACTCTGTTTTTTACTCTTATGTTTCAGAACGTAGTTTGGAGGATCACGAAGATGTCCTTAGTGTCCACAGAGATATGGAATCCTACACCCGCCCTTACGCTAGACGGTTCATATTCCGTAAGGATTTCAGAAAATACGAATTCTTCAACGATCCACAGGTAAGAAAGAACACGTTCTCTTCTTTACCCACGAACTTTCGTTCACTCTCTTGATACTCAACGTTTTTACCGACTGAGATTACTCACCTAGGTTGATTACCGACGGAGTATCACGTCGGTAAAAAAGATTTCAAAGATCATTCCATCGTTTATCTACATAAAGATCGAAACCTACGCTTACCGACGATCAAGTGCTGCTTTACCGGCTGCAAATAGCAGAAATCTATAAAGCTGGTATTATCTGTATCATAAATGCGCTTCTTATCGACTGAGTTCGACTCAGTTCAACCTCCATCTACATACTACCATTAATTTTATTTATTGATTGGTTTTTTCACTTTTCATCTAATAAATAATCGATTTATATGTTTACCCTGCTTCAACACTTACAGTAAATGGAATCTTTCAGCTTTTTCGAATCCATAGTTATACAGCCGCGAGACCGAAAGAAATTTAATTTAATAAAACATCTTTCAAGAAGCACTAAGAGGCAATAGATCACTGCATTGCACGTAATGCATCATCTTTCTGTCACATCTAACTCTGAAAGCTGCATGTTTACTTTTCGTTTAACTTTACCGATGAGAATTTTAGCCGAAATAACGATACCTATATCTCATATCATATATAGCATATTGATCAGCGAAAACACGCTTTTAAATATGAAACGAAAATATTTACCCCGGGAATTCATATAGTAGGTATGTGCGGATGAAAAACCATTCAATAAAAATAAATCCAGTACATATTATTTCCGCTTCGTTATCAAGCGATTACCAAAATATTGGAATCACATTTTTATTTCATTTTTTTCAAATCGCGTATACACCAGACAGACAGCAATATAGCCAGGGGTTCGTTCGTTCGTTCGTTTCATCGTTTCATCGATGCAGAGATTATTACCTATACGCGAAACATGCGGGAAAAAATAAAAATAAAATACAAAAATGAATACAGTTTATAAACCGAGAACGATAACGATCGGTTTTATAGGCACTTTTCATCGAGTATCAAATAAAACTCGTTATTACCTTTTTTTCTTTCTTTCTTTCTTTCATTTTCAAATTCGAATGGTACCTAATATACATATACTAGGGTGGTTCAAAAAACACCTAATTTCTCAGATGTTGCTGCTCATCCGTGAATATGTTGTTTGTGATTTTTAAAAATTATTCCATTTTTTTTTAGCTCTATTGAACAATATTTACTACTGCCTCAGTGAAGTTGAAATTTCGAAATTTTGCCATTTTTGGCAATTTCAAAGTTCTCAGATCAAAGCGCTCATCTATGGCTACCTCGAGATTCTCATTCAATGAGCATGTTGGTTCAAGATGAGACTCGTACGATAATATTTAGTACTGCCTCGGAGACATTGGAGTTTTTTTTTTCAATATTTTGCGTTTTTTCGGAGATTCGATCGCCAGGTGCTGCTCATGAGACAGTTTCATCTTACCAATATAAGGAAGAAATCCAAGCAGTTTGCAGTCTGCGGGACCATTTTTTACTACTGCCTCATTGAGGGCGACTTTCCTTCAAGTAAAATTAGCAACATGAGGCAGTAGTAAAAATGGTCCCACAGACTGCAAACTTCGTGTATTTCTTCCTTAAAATGGTAAGAAAAGACTGTCTCATGAGCAACACCTGGCGGTCCAATCGCTAAGAAAACCCCTAAATAGTGAAAAAACTTCAATGTCTCTGAGGCAGTACTAAATATTATCGTACGAGTCTCATCTTGAATCAACATCCTCATTGAATGAGAACCTAGAGGTAGCTAGATGAGGACTTTGATCTGAGAACTTTGAAATTGCCAAAAATGGCAAAATTTGGAAATTTCAACTTCACTGAGGCAGTAGTAAACATTGTCCTATAGAGCTAAAAAAAATTGAATAATTTTTCATAATCACAAACAACATATTCACGAATGAGCAGCAACATCTGAGAAATTAGGCCTTTTTTGAACCATTTTAATATATTATACAGACCATTAACGGATTGAATTTGATTATTTTTCCTCCCGCATTACCCACTCATGGGTTGCTGCTCAACTTTTTCTACAACCATTTGTATCCCATGTATAAATAATGACAACAATATGTTCAGATTTAACAATGAGCTAGTCTTATGGTCTTATGAGATCGACTATAAGGTTTCCATATAGTCTTCTAGCCAGAGAACACTTCTTCGACTATATACATATAATATACATGAATATATGTATATATAAGCTACCAATTCAATGGTGCTTTGTGTTTCATTAACAGCCCGCATCCCTTGCAAACTAATTATTGCTCTGATCCTCCCCTATAACTTTGACGGGTCGAAACTCTCCACTCTAAACTCTCCATAGTCTATTATTCCGGTGCATATATACAATCCGTTCACTAGAGAATTCGAGCTGAAGCTGAAGCTGGACCTGCAGGACTTGCGGACCCCTGCAGCAGCATGTATCTGTGCAGTATAGCCCATCATGAACGCCTGCATCCGATGTTAACGCGAGCGCGCCCGTATTGTATTACTATTCGAATACTGAATACCTGTCTGCATTTAATTGGACAGATATTATCTACCTCCAAATTCAATACAGTTTATGATCTCTGTTCGTTCGTTATCATAAAGCTCAATTTTCACTCTGGACGAGAATTTTGGTGAAATTTTCGTGAACACGATTTTTGTTCGCTTTTTAAGGGGGTATCCCCACCTTTAAATAGGTCAACATTCTGAGAAAGAGATTGATATTTTACAGCGAATTTGAGAGTCTGATCAAATCCAAAAAAATCATGAAGTTGAGGGAGGGTTTGACCCTCATTATCCATACTTAACATTGGATATTACTTTGAGTCTAATAGTAGTTACGCTGAATATAGATAAATACAAAATTACTCGGTTGTCGCAAAGAATCAGTAGTACCGTTGGATCGATTCTGGAATTTTTGGTCCTCAATTGTTGAGAAGAGATGCCTCTATCATATGAACATAGAACTTTTTGATATCGCGAAAATTGCCCGACTCGCTTAGTTTTTACTGAGATTTTTCTAATTCTTCAATTTTTTTTCTCTATTTTTTCTATTATCTCAACCAAAAATAGTCATATCAAAAAGTTCTATGTTCATATGATAGAGGCATCTCTTCTGAACAATTGAAGACCAAAAATTCCAAAATCGATCCAACGGTACTACTGATTCTTTGCGACAACCGAGTAATTTTGTATTTTTCTATATTCAGCGTAACTACTAATAGACTCAAAATAATATTCAATGTTAAGTATGGATAATGAGGGTCAAACTCTCCCTAAACTTCTTGATTTTTTTGGATTTGATCAGACTCTCAAATTCGCTGTAAAATATCAATCTCTTTCTTAGAATGTTAACTCATTTAAAGGTGGGGATTTACCCCCTTAAATTATTGAAAAAAAAAATAAAAATAAAAAAAAATTATTCAATCAGGAGATTTTTGATTAGATATATTTTGTCAATAATTTAAGAAACTAAAAAATCGTTTTCATCGAAATTTTACCTCAAACAAGTCAAACCTATTCTATTTCCCAAGTGCCTTTCCGTTTCTTGTTTCTTTTTTCCTTTTCTGTTTCTATTTCCTTAGCGAGAATAAATCCTGTACTGTTTATCGCGCGAGGAATTTAGTAATAAATTAGTGATTAATTAAACAGAGTGTTTTAAAAGTTTAACTATAGTAATTAGTAGGTACTACATTCTGTATAGTTAACATATTTCGTTCTTTTTATCCCCCCAAGATATTTCCATTTTCTCTTTAAAGTCATTGTTTATAAGAGTTCCCATATACTATATTCCTCTTCCTTTTTCTCTTTCTCTTTCTCTTTCTCTTTCCTTTTCCTCTTACATTGTCTCGGCTACAGTTTTTAATTTCAGTAATTGCGAAGGAATTTTATTCTTCTCATTTACCTCCTCCCAGTACCTATCTACCTACCTACTAGTTTTATACTCCTCTCTACTTTTTCAACAAACTAAAGGAGAGAATTTTCTTTTTCACCCTTTTCTATTTATTACTTTTCCTCAACCTTTAGTTTCCGAAAAATATTCTTCACGTAGCTGCGTTTTTCGTCGTCGAATCATTACGGCCCTAGGTTTTTCCCTTTTTCTACTTTTTGCCTCTCTTCTCTTTTCCATTACTGTTTTTTTTTTTTTTTTTTTTTTTTGTTTTTTTTCACTTCATTTTTCTATACTTGTTACAAAATCGTCGAGTAAAAGCCAACCCATAGCTACTAATATTCGACGCACGCACTTTGCTTATGTTATAATACCTATACAAACACACTTTTATATACATAGTATATATATAATAATGTACAAATATATAATACAGGAAGCTATTCGATATCAATGATACACAATATTCTATATTCTATTTTTTCTTTTTCTTTTTCATTTTCTTTTTATTTTTCGCATCGAATTCACGTCACGCACATACGTCACCGTAACGTGACGTCCTATGTAAAGTAATATATAACTATGATTGTTTCCTGTTACAAACGAATTGTGTATTTCTGTCATGAAAAAAGAAAAAAAAGAAGAAGAAGAAGAAAAAAAAAAAAAAAAGGATTTACTTTTGACATTAAATAAATTCTGAAATTGGATCATTATAATATATTTTACCTTATAGTGATGAGAAAAAAAAAAGAAAAAAAAAAAAAAAAAACATATTGTTTTAGGTCGTGAAGTGAATCCCGCTCATTTTAACTCTATAGAACTCGTGCTGGTACACGATTTTTTTTTTTCTACCTTCTAAGGCTAGACTGGGGTGGATATCAACCCTATATATACGCGTTTCTTGTCCGCACAATAGTTCCTTTCAGCAGTAAAGAGACTCTCTTATTAGGTACATGATGAGAATCTCTTCGGTTTTTTTTTTTATAAGGAATAGAATGGTCTATGGTAAATTAAATTTCCTTTAAATTCTGTTATAGCCGAAAACCCATTTAGAGATCGCAAAATTATAAAAATCAGCGAAAACGCGGGTTTCTATAAATTAAGTGACGAAAAGTACCGTGAAAAATCCTCCGATTTCGCGTTTTTATTTATTTTTTTTTTTTTTTTTATTACCAATTATTTTGAGCGACTAATCGATCGATTATAATATTTTCTGTTACAGCAATTCTTTCCATCAGATATGGTGGACTTCGACAGTAAGGAATTCGGTGGACCGTTCATGGACAAAAACACGGCCATGCAGGTAAAAGCCAGCTGCATAATAATTAACACGGTTGTCATGCCATAATTGTAATCGTGGTTTTTATATACCTAGTCAATTAGTTTTCATTTTTTGAATAATTATATATGTAGATAAAGGCTGGGCGGTTTCAGTTTGTTTAGTAATTAATCCTCGATTTATTCAATTCATTTATTATATAATAATAATTATTGCTTGAAATTATTACACTTCATTCGTAATCTGACTTAGAATTAGAATACAAGTCGCGTGTCTATATAATAGCGTAAGGTCGTAATCATCAAAAATCCGATTTTTTTTTTTACATAAGGTCGTACAGTTTTTTATTTTTTTTTTTATTCCGTAATAAATTCGATATGAGAATTAATTATGCGTAAACGCATAAATAATTCGAAATCAAGAATTTGAGAAAATAATAATATTTTAAGGCTGATAAGACTCTTAAGTCTGCTTTCAATTGTTAAATTAGAGATTTTTTAAGTTTGTTTGTTTTTTTTTTTTTTTTTCCAAAATTTTTACATTTTCACTTTTACTAAAAATGACATAAAAGTCGTTACGAATTTCTGGAATTAGTTGACGTGATTATTTTCCGTTTAGTTGAGTCGAAAGGGTCGTATATGCGCCAGGACTTTGTCAATTTTCAATTTCAACGCTTTTTTTCAAACATATTTTGAAAATTTTCTCACAAATGGACAAAAGCAAAAAAAAAAAAAAAAAAAATTATGCAACCTTTTGATTCGAAAAATGTCAAACGATCGTATAATTGCGATCACCACCTTTTGCCATTAGAGACGCGAAATATATTCACTGAAAAAATAAAAAAAAAGTTCAAATTGTTCAAAAACTTCATCATCAAAATTTATTTAATTTTTTTTTTTTTTTTCTTTTCTTCATGCCAATTCACATATAGCGAGGATGAGACGATGAATAAAGCAAATAGAGTAATATGGTCGGTTTCTGATTGTAAAAACGATAAAAAAAAAAAAAAAAAAAGAAAAAAAAAAAAAAAAATGCACGAAAGAAGAAGAAGAAGAGAAAAAGAAAAGAAAAAATTGTGAGCATGTAATCCTTGAAAGTCTTGTTTGAGGTTGATGATAATATTTCTTGTTGTAACCGTGATGGCTCCAGGGGTCTGAGTAACTGACCCAAAGAGTCAGAACGACCAGAACTGGATGAGCCTCTAATTGGCATGCGCAAGAACTCGTGAACTCTACTGTGCGATAAATTATACGGTGGAGGCGTAAGTGGGTTAAACTGTTCAAGTATAATTGAACCATCCGCGTACCTTGATGCGCGTTCTTGAAAAGCTTGACTCATCCTCGCTGGAAATTGTCTTTGAAGTAAAATAAAGTAAACTAAACTAAACTTGAGTTAAATAAAGTAAAGTAAAGTAAAGTCGTCTTTACGATTTATCATAAAGACGAAAATAAGAAATTTGCATACCTGCTCATATACTGTATGATGATGATGCGGTGATGCGAATTTTTTATTTCTTTTTCTGTTCTTTTCAATTCGTTTCATTTTTCTTTATTTTTGTTTCCCTCATCGTAATCTTCTTTTTTTTTTTTTTTTTTTCTCGATCGACTCTCGATGACTTTTGAATATTTTCCGACGAATTATCTATTCTCTCCTATTTCAGAACATGTTGGCCCGTGGTGGAAAGTGTCCACCTGTATTTAGTGCGGCTTGGATTCGTGATCCAGGAAAAAACGTGTGGGCCAAAATTTACATGATACTCAGAGGGAAAAAGCTTTACGTCACGCCCAAGGTAAGGACGACTTAATTATTTAAATCGAGCGCCGGGTCGCGGTTCGCCCACACGCAAACCCCCGGTGCGCGCCATTTCTCAACCTCGACAATATTTCTTTCTTTCTTTATAGTATTCACTACGCGGCATTAACAGCTTCAGAACGAAGTTTAAACTTCACTATTTTCTGTTAATAGTAATCGAAAAAAAAAAAAAAAAAAATAATTTGAATCAAAAAAGAAAAGGAGTCATTTTCGAAAGATAGCAAAGTGCTTGAAGGGAAAAACGACTTTTCAACTTCACACATTTAACATATCACCACATTTACTGCCGATCATTGAGGTGTTTTGTTATATATTATGAAAATTTGGCGTAAAAAAAAAAAAAAAAAAAAAAAAAATTTACACTTTTTTTGGAAAAATAAACTACGAGCTTCGATTCCCACGGTTTGGTACGTTTTTAGTTATATATAGGTAGTATATCTTTGAAATGGCTGTAGAGATAGCGTGGTGACTTGTTTTTTCAGCCTGAGGCAGTGTTTTACCTTTCACAGAATACCGCGGTTACCGTTTTTGACCGTTATTAAAGCGATTATCTACTCGTAGAGGAAGTCCGAACTGCCGGTATTACCGAAATTGCAGTTATATTAATAATTCAGAGAATCAAAGACACCGATTCAATTTTGGCGAAATCGAGATAAAAAAAAAAAAAAAAAAAATGAATTTTTTTCAGACTGATTACAGGTCTCCGAATCGCATTGTATGAAACATAGCTATATCGATATTTGGGCCTTTTTTTTTTATCTGTTTCAATGTGCAGCTACTTTTCACAGAGCACTGAGAAAAAGGTCTTGTTGAAACAACCAAAATTTGGTTATTATACGGTCAAAGAAATTTTTTTGTTCAGTAAAACTAAAATTTTGTTGTGCTAACAAGAAATTTAGTAGTATCAGCAAAAATTTTGGTTGGCCCAACAAAAATTTGGTTGACTGAACAAAAAAATTTCTTTGGCCGTATAATAACCAAATTTTGGTTGTGTCAACAAGACCTTTTTCTGAGTGATGATTTTAAATTTATTGCTTTCCGATTACGTAACTTGAATTTCGGTTCCAAATATAGCCGAAAATTTGTTGAAAATTCTACGTTTCCTTTTCTCAATTATTCAGTTAGTCAGAAATCGGGAAATGGAATAATTACTTATTAATGCGATGCTGTAGGCACCGAGAAACTCCGAATTGCTGCGGTAAACGAAATTACAGTTTTTTTTCAATAATTCAAAAACTAAGATTTCAACGATTCATCATCTCATTTAACGATTTATGGCGAATAGCGCGACCTGAGATAGCGATATCGATGGAAATCGTGATGAAAAAACGAAACGAACAGAAAAAAAAACGAATTTTTAATATCAATTACCGATTATTGCAGATTTTCGAATCTCATTGTTATTCTGGTATGAAACACAGCGATATCGACATTTCTGTATTCTAGCTGCTATTTGCACGTATAGAACGTCGTTATTTTTCACTCATGTGTGTCTCTAAAATCACAAAATGCTGACAGATTCCGGTGGAGCTTCAAGCGCCATCTTGAAAAAATGTTTTTAGCCGATATCTCGAAAACTATGCATTTTAGGGCAAAAGTCACAAAGACCATTATCGTAGAAAATAAAATTTCGCGTTTTTTGTTACCCACAAACTTTTTTGTAAAACTTACCGTTTACGATTTATGGCTCATTTAATGAACAGGTTTTATTGATTAATCCAATATTAGAAGAGTTATCGGCCGAAATAGAAAAATCTGTTCATTAAATGAGTCATAAGTCGCGAACGGTTAGTTTTACAAAAAATTTTATGAAAAACAAAAGACTCGAAATTTTATTCTCTACAATAATGGTCCATATGACTTTTGGCCTAAAGTGCATAGTTTCCGAGATATCGGCCAACAACGTTTTTTCAAGATGGCGTCTCAAGCTCCACCGGAATAGCTGTCAGCACTTTGTGATTTTATACTCAGTAAGTGATACTAAACCTTATAAAAAAAGTAAAATAACACCTATAATTTAGTGCAAAGCTGACAAAAAAAAAAAAAAAAACGTCTATTTTTACTGGCCTATGCGTAAACTTTGTTAATATTTATTTAAAACAAGTGAACTTGTTGTTTGAACACTTTGCCAATATTTTACAATCAAAGAAAATTCGATTTTTTTTTATCGATTTTAATCAATATCGTATGACGGCTTCAACCTGTTTTTCACAAATTCGATTCAATCAAATATCCGCCCACTAATAATTCTGGCTTTCTAATCATCCGAAGTGGTTTAGTTTAAATTTCTAATAGGTATATTCAATTTCCGAAAATTTTAAGTATAATCGATCTTCCTGCGAAATGTTAACAATGCATAGTCATAGTTGCCGAACGGGACGTGTTGCGAGATTGAATATCGATTAGATCGTATATACCTACGTGAAGGTCGTAGAAACTTTCTTAAATAACTTACAGAATTATTACAGTATACGTCTATACTCCTTGTTTATGTATAAGTAAAGCCATCCTAACTCCATCGCGTGTCATAATATACCGGCATTGAAACAATTTTCTAATTTATAAAACTCCGCTTTTTTTTTTTTTTTGTGTTTCCAACCCTTCCTTAAATTAAAGTTCAAGCTGCGCGGAGCGATACTAGAAAAAAAAAAATTCACATTCTAGAAAAAAGAAAAAAAAAAAAAAATTATGACAATATACAGGGTGTAAATTCTTCGGGGTCTGATCTGGGAGGAGCCTCGGCGTACCGAAGCTCCGCCTTTTTCTATTCCTACTCGTTCGCTTCAGAATATCAGTGTGTGATTATCAAGCAGATATACCCTCATCTCCAAATTTGTTTACATTCACACGTATATAGTACACGAATAGAAGAAGGTCGAAGCTCCTCCCAGATCAGACCCCGGAGAATTTACACCCTGTATATTAGGGTGGCCCTTAACATGGTCCAAATCGGGCACGCCCCCCAGATGGGCCCCAAAAAAATAGAAAAAAAAGAAAGTGCCTTTTTTTTTTTTTTAGCGCAACTACAAATGGTGCCGGTGAAGCTGAACTTATTTACCTTTAAATAATAGCTATTTATGTATCAAGTCCCATTGGGCGAGCGTAAAAAGTGTAAGAAAAGTGTGAAAAGTGTAGCTAAGACGAACACAGCTATTGACCATGAATTTCCCGCTGAGTTTGAATTTTTATCGTTAAAATGCGAAATTTAAAAAAATCAACATTGAGATACTCGTAAAAAAAGTTCAGCTTCACCGGCACCATTTATGGTGGCACTAAAAAAAAAAAAGGCACCATCTTTTTTTTCTATTTTTTTGGGGCCCATCTGGGGGGCGTGCCCGATTTGGACCATGTTAAGGGCCACCCTACTGTATATTAGGGTGCTTTTTTTGAAACAACTATTTTTTTTTTGCAACTCCCCATTGAAAATCTTGTTGTAGACGTCGAAAAGGGAATTCTGTCCAATTTTTAACTCTTCATTCCAATTCCAGCATTCGCGCTTTTCTTTTTAAGTTTTCCCATGCTAAAAGCATGTAAACACTACGACTTTTTCTTTCGCCGCGCAAAACTCAGCCGCATTTCACTGGATTGTTCTCATCCAAGACTCATTTGACAGAGAATTTAGTGTTCTTCAAAAGTGCCATTGGTAGTTTGGCTGTGGTTTCAACCGCTGAACCTGTGTGAGCCTTCAAAGTCGATTTTATGCATAATTCTTCTTTCTCGCTGTGGGCGAATAAACAGTTGGACTTGGAGAAAAAAACTTCGGAACAATTTTGTAGGAAATTTATTTCTGTACAAAAAAAGTCCAGTACATAAAGTCTCTCAAACCAGTATTTCAAAAGATATAAGGACTTTGATTTTTTTTAAATATAAAATGCCAACAAAATGTCAAGTTCAATATTTTCAAGTCAGTCAAACTATCTTGGGCACTTTTGAAGAACACTAAATTCTCTGTCAAATGAGTCTTGGATGAGAACAATCCATTGAAATGCGGCTGAGTTGTGCGCGACTAAAGAAAAAGTCGTAATGTTCACTTGCTTTTAGCATGGAAAAACTTAAAAAGAAAAGCGCGAGTACTAGAATCGGAATTAAGAGCTAAAAATTGGACAGGATTCCCCTTTCGACGTCTACAACAAGATTTTCAATGGGGAGTTGCAGAAAAAAAAAAAAAAACAGTCGTTTCAAAAAAAGCACCCTACTATATATTCATCAATCTATCGTAGATCAGAAAGATTTGACAATTTTTTTTTTTTTTTTTTGTCGGTTTTTTCATTGATTTTAATATTTGGTCATATTTTTGAGAAAATCGAGAAATGAGGAAAAAAAAAAAAAAAAAAACGGGAATAACGTTGTCTAATTGTCAGTAATAAATTGTCTGCGTCATATAAGGTTCAGATTTCGAAGCACCGCTCATTCCTCTTATATACTGTTGTTATTCTATCCTGTCAAATAAATAATGAAAACAAAAAAAAAAAAAAAAAAAAAAGAAAAACTACTTCACTCACATCTTTTTTTTTTCCATCTTTATTTATTTTTTTTTCTTCTTCTTCATCTCGTATCCAATCACCGCGTGGGCGCGTACCCTCGAGCAGGTGCCGAGAAGTGTAGAGAAAAAAGAGAAGAGGTAAAAAAAAAAAGAATAAAAAAACGGGAAATGGGGGAAAAAAAATACAAAAAAGACGCCGAGCTGATCGGAGGCGTAACCGGTCGTGTATACAAAGTAGTGTAAGCGAGGTTACCACTTGCAACATTGTGCTACAATCCACGATAGTTACACATATATTAGATGTTGCAACACGTATAAACGCTGCCAAAGTACCGTTTACATGGCCCATAGGCTACGACGGTTGCCAATTAACTGCAGCAGTATTCAGACCCGACGTGATTTGAAACTCCCATATCTGTTGCGAACCGGTTTCTTTGGGTGAAAAATTGAAAAAAAAAAAAAAAAAAAATATATATATAAAAAATGAACACTGTATGATTATGATGGGGTTTCAGATCGGACTGTATTCACATGGGTTATTATAATATACTATAGTAGTATATCAGATTTTATTACAACTTTATATTAGACGCGGGCTTCTCGTCTTACACTTCATTTTCTATATATTATTTTTTGATTCAGAATTCGTGACGAATCTATTCAGGGATTAATCCTTGTCAAAATTCGGATCGAAAGTTTTTCGGATCAGCCATTTTTCCGAAAGATGATCTTTTTTCCTTGTGGAACCATATAAAACATTTTTTTTTTTTTTTTTAAACATATCTTCCACCAAATAAGAAACTTTCACCGAGAAATCTCTCTAACATTGAAAAAAAAAAAAAAAAAAAATTTATGAAGAAAAATCGTTTGTCGGACAAAAAATCATTTTTCGGGAAAATGACTGACAAACTTTCGATTCCAATTTTGACAAGGAGTAACCCCTCAAGAGATTCGTCACGAATTCATAAATTTGATAATATTTCGTGTGTCAAATCGTAGTATAAGATTATATGTGTCAAAAAGGAAATTTTGATACATTTTTTTTTCTGCAAAATTCGCTACAAAATCCTCAAAACGCAATTTAATTGTTTATAATTGATAAATTTTTCAATTTCAACTTGCGTGAACAGATTTTCCTGCTTTTCACGTAAGTCAGAAAAATGAAAAGATAAAAATTACGCGCCCCTTTTTTTCCATCGGATTGTTTTATTCTTTTTTTCGTCTTTTTGTATTCGCGAAGTGCGCGTTTCGCGCTACATCTGTATCGGTATTCGGTATACACTATTTAGGTACGAATAGAAACTGGATGGGATAATGGAAAACGCGAGGAGTTATTCATTTCGACTTTTAAGTCTTACGTAAAAATGATTTCTGACGATTTCAAGTGATTTCGGATGATTTCAGCTGATTGCAAATAATTTACGTGACTCCCAAGATTTCGTATGGGTTTTATGCAATTTCATATTGATTCCACCATGATTCCATTATTACTCATAGTCATACCGAATTACACGTGACCTTAGACTGATTACAGTCGATTTCACACTCAGAAAAAGGTCTTGTTGACACAACCAAAATTTGGTTATTATATGCACAATCACATTTTTTGTTCAGTCAACCAAAAATTTCGTTCGGATAACCAAAATTTTGTTGGAAAAACCAAATTTTGTTGGGACAACCAAAATTTTGGCTATTCCAACAAAATTTTTGTTTGACTGAACAAAAAATGTGATTGTGCATATAATAACCCAAATTTTGGTTGTGTCAACAAGACCTTTTTCTGAGTGCATTTATGATGACTGAATTCGTATGATTTCAGCTGATTTCGAGTGCTATAATACGATTTCGTTCTGATTTTGAGAGATTTTTAATTGATTAGTGATTACAAATCACAGTGTAAAGATGATTTCAGGAGTGAATAATCCCTCGGAAAAATGAGGCAGTCAGTATTCCACCTACATGATTCATGCTTTTGCGTTCACCTGGATTTTCAAACCATATCGAATATCAATGATTGATCAAACATTATCTTGTAAACTCTGATTGATCAGATCGTGAAACTAAATGATTCCTCATCGTCAAATTTAAAAACTTACCCCTATATACATTGGTCACATGAATAGGGTTCATCATTACCATATTATACTATAAGAATTCAAAAGGTTGTCCATTTCCCAGAAAGCAACGATGTTTTTTGTTATCTTCTATATTATTTTTACAAAAATTTGATCATTTAATTAATTTATTTTTTCTTAATTTGAAAAACGGCGTTCAGCGAATCTTCAACCTAGCCCCAAGAGTTTATCAAATAATTTGAAACGATAACGTCTGTGAAGGTGAAAATTATTGATGACACACTGTTAGAAAAAATATGTTCCAGTAGGTCCACTATAATTTTTATGTTGATTTCAACACTTTTTTCAGTTGAAACAACAGAAAAATCTGTGGCTTAAGTGAAAATAATATTGTTTTAACTAAAAAAAAGTGTTGAAATTGACATAAAAATGATAGTGGACCTACTGGAACATATTTTTTTTCCAACAGTGCAATACATAAGAAAAAGAAAAGAAAGAAATTCGGTTTATTTTTTAGTTTTATTTTAAAATTAGAGGACTGAAATTAATTTGTGCACAGGTACAATTAGTTAGCAGAGTGATGCGACAGTGGAGACATAGGTCAGGGCCACAGGCGGGGGTGAGTTCAATTATGATATGCTCTCTATATTACTAACTAACTCGTTTTTTAAATCATTTAATTATTAAATCATTAATTCATGCACTTTTTTCGCCCATTATTTATCTAAAAAAAAAAAACCCTAAAAAAATAAAAAATGACCAAAAATCATCAAAAAACAAATTAAAAAAAGACGAAAGATTTTGGAAAGCAAATTCCATGAAATGCTTCAGATTTTTTCTCTTCTTTGAGCGCGAGGTCTTCGTGTTATATCACGAGTATCCGGTATATTCCGGGATTTGGTATCCTCGTCACGTCGTTCAGCTGGTAATTACAGCTTGGATTCTGTATTTAGGTATTTTTTCCGTTCCTTCAGTTCGAGGTAATTACCCGTCAAGGATTATGAAATCCTGCAATTAGCTAAAATAAAACAATCTTAGTTTATATACCGTGCGGGCAAAGGAACCAAAAAGACTGCTTGGGCTTTGGAATTGAAATATAGAAATTCTAGTTTCATTCTACAAGTTCCCATACCGAAAACTTGGAACAGCGAATGAGAATTGCAGCGCAAGTAGGTAATGAAATTCTGATTTTCACCTAAAAGTGAGAGTTATGGTCCGTTTTGGGAAAGTTTAGCCACAAACTAGACTTTTGAAATTGTAGTTCGGACCTCTAGGGACCCTAGTATTCAGAGAGACTTCGTGATTCTGCGGTTTCGACCTACACGCAAAAAACAGTGCTGTAGAATTTACTCTATGAGCAGTGAATATATGGACAGCACTTTTTTGCAGTAGAAATTATCACAATTCTAGTATTGGGTACATTGGAGCAAACTGTGGCATTCAATGTCTATACGAGTGAATGTTACCACAATTGTGATAATTTCTACTGCAAAAAAGTGCTGTCCATATATTTACTGCTCACAGAGTAAATTCGACAGCACTGTTTTTTGCGTGTATAATTAAGCTCCTCGATCTTTGATGAAATGTTTTGTGAACTGATTGGCGAATAAATTTCAATTCGAGACAATTTTCAGGCCGTATAAGTAGAATTTGAACATTTTCTCAGTATTTAGAGAATCGCTGATGCTGATTTCCATCTCTGGATCATCGCGTGGCACATGATTTTAAAAACTAAAACTAAATTTTCCGACTCTGATCTGATCGGCGTATTAAAATCCACATCGTTCCTGGTTCAGAATTTCAAAGTTTAAAACCCAAAAAAAAAAAATAAAAATAGAATAAAAATAAAAATAAAAATAAATCCCATCTGCAGATAGGGGAGCCAGAATGAACGAACGAACGCCACTCGCCCTGCGCTGTTTAACATTCAGCAGATATCTACGCGTAGCTTTTCCCAGTTTCGAAATAAACGGGACATTAGTCCTGGCCAATGTTTCGCAAAATGGGAAAAAAATTACTCAACGAAAACGGAAAACAAAATAAATTGTGAAAAACTGGAAAACCGTTGCTGCAGGTTTCGGGTAATAAAAAATAAAGAAATAAAGATAAAAAAAATGTACACAATGGTGTAAACAAACGCGATGAGACCGACATTTCACAAGATTGACAAGACTTTGACTTTTACACACGAGATCGTAAAACAAATTCTAAAATTGTAAACCCGGAAAAGTTGGAATAATTTTTCGACTATTATATGGCTGCAGGGGATGTTCTTTGCTTTCGCTGGCCCCAGGGGCCTCTGTGGGACCCTTTCACGAGGCGAGAAGGCATCTGGGTAATTAATATCGGTCTGACACGTGAAAACATCCCATTAACAGCTCCTACTGCCAAAACATCGTTAGCCTCGAATGACCCACATTACATATTATTATTGTGCCGGAAAATCGGGCGAGATTTCCATCACGAATTTTTTTTTTTTTTTCTTTCCTTTTCTATTCATATTAAAAATTGGAAATTATTATAACTCGAAAGTTTAATCATATTCTATAAAGCTAGAACTCTTGAGTATAAAACTCAACAGCCTGAACTGCAAAAAAAAATATAAACTTGTAGTATAAAAGTAAAAAAAGTCCTTCACGGGTTGATACAGCCAAAAGTTTTCTCGCATCGTCTCGTATTACTATATAATGTAGGAAAAAGTGAAATGGGAATATAATATCATGGTGTCAGTGTCCGCATAATCTAATACGAAATAAATTTTTTTTTTGTTTTTTTGTCTTGCAAATTTTGATTTGAATTTTTTTTTTTTTTTTTCGCTGCTGAATTTGAAAATTCATCATGAGCGTTTAGCCAACCCCTCTGCTTTGCTCTTGCGGGCTCGTGCAATAAGAAATAAGTATTTGCGAAATCGTTTCGCTGTGAGAAGCTGCGCGGAGACGCAAACGAATGGAGTAGTAGGTAAGCGGCGGGCGGCGCGTTCGTGCTGACTGACAGCTACGCGTAGCAAACAACTATGAGTGATGATCGTCTCTCCTGCCCTCTCTCACATCACATCGCCATCCTTAATCTCACGAATTTCGTGTCGATATAAGCCCCACATTATATACGCTTTGCCACGTTTAATATATTATATAACCTTAGGTATATAGGTATATAGATATTATTTTATTAATATATATGAAAAGAAACGGGGTTGAGGAAGGACCGAGCACCCCAGGGGTTGGCTGAGAGCGCGCAGCCTCCGTTCCTACCTCAAGGATTGGTCCAGTTAGGGTCCTTCGCAGGGAAAAATGAGGGAAATAATAATCTTTCGCGATTTTTTCCCTTTTTTTTTTTTTTCAAAGAAACAAAAATTCTGAGGGCGTGGCTGCGGTTATAGAATTCGTGCAAAGGCTGTACCTACTTATAGCTGTATAATATCGCGGTGTTATAAATTAACGAGAATCATTAATAATAATTCAAATCTATTGAAAAATAAGAAAAATACACTGAGAAAAAGGTTTTGTTGAAACAACCAAAATTTGGTTATCATACGGTCAAAGAAATTTTTTTGTTCAGTTAACCAAAATTTTGCTGTGCTAACAAGAAATTTAGTAGTATCAGCAAAAATTTTGGTTAGCCCAACAAAATTTTGGTTGCCTCAACAAAATTTTGGTTGACTGAACAAAAAAATTTCTTTTGACCGTATAATAACCAAATTTTGGTTGTGTCAACAAGACCTTTTTCTGAGTGCAGTAGGATTTTTTTTTTTTTTTTTTTTTTGCATAGAATTGCGGAAAAATTGATGGGAATGACAGTATAAATCCAAGGCGAGGATCATTATGTTCGGATAATAAATGAAAATTACTCTCTAAATCTGAATCAGTGAAAACTACTGACCAATCAGTGAATATTCACTGGTTTCCAGTTATGAGTCGGTCACTGATTGAATCAGTGACCGACTTATAACTGGAAACCAGTGACTATTCACTGATTCAAATTGAGAAAATTTAGAGAGTAGGAAATTGAATGAAATTTAATTGAATTTAATTGAATTGAACTGAACTGAACTGAACTGAACTGAACTGAACTGAATTGAATTGAATTGAATTCAGAGCTCCGCCAATAAACGGACTTGGAATTCTGCTGCAGCTACGCGGTTTAGTGTAATTACTTGTGACGTAACCGTGATCTAGTATGGTCACAATTTTCAGCTATAGCTCTTAGGCTAATTGTCGGGAATACGTACCTACCCCACATACCTATACCTACATGACCAATACTTGAATCGTTTGATTGTGAAACGACTTAAGCCACGTCTGAGACAAAATTTTACAGTAGGTATACTGAATAATGGAATTTGGTCATTCGCAAAGATTGAAATTAACGGGGTGGTGTCATGTCGTCCAGCGACAGGGAAAAACCTGAAGTTATCAGAGAATTTTGTTCCGCATAGAATTCTTATTGAATGCTCACAAAATTTTGATAAATTACTTTGAAATTTTGAATTTTGTATACTCGATTATAAAAATTCGAAATCAATTTTTGGGCACACGAGGATTTGACGCTGAAAATTTTTCGATTTCTGTTTTTTTTTTTTTTTGTGTATCGGTCCAATATATTTTGTCGATGGTGTACCAATCACCAACGAAATCGAATAATCGATTATAAATGATTGGCTGCAGTCAATGAGAAAAATGAAAATATTCAGATTTAACATTTCTGACTGAAAAAGACTGTGAGCTTCATTCTGGAAATAACGTCATACAATTTTTTCTCTAAAATCTGGAATTCTCAGAGAATCTTCAAACGTTCAGTCGCGCTTGATGCACGAAACCGTAACGAAACACGGTTTTTCACGACTGTGTAAACGTTCATTATTAAATGATCGTTTGATCATTTTTTTTTTTTTTTTTCTTCACATCTTGACTTTTTAAAGCGTAATAATTCTTTTCTCTAATATATTGTAAAATATTACAAAATTACAAATACCTGGATGTACCAAATATGTATTATACGAGCAGTGCAAAAATTAATTGCTTAAAAATCACCGCGCGTGTCGTCCCCTCCGCGGTATCCTCGTTTTTTTTTTTTTTTTTTTTTTTTTTTTTTTTCTTATTTTTCTACCGTTAAAATCCCACGGAGGTAACAGCTCCGACACCTCAGCTCCGCCCAAGGATTAAGCCACTCCTTTTACCTCCTTCCTTAGAGAGTCTATCATTCTACAGCTATACGGAAGTAGGTATATACTACCTAACAAGCTCTAGCTCTGATCCACGAGAAGCCGAAGATCCACGAGACGGCAGAACAGAACTTACCTGTGTCACAACTGACATATCGCGGCCGTTCACCTCTCATATACTATACCTACGCCAACGCGATTATATATACGAACTAACGCGAGTATCAAATACATCGTGAAAAAAAAAAAAAAAAAACTAATCGGTAAGAATTATTAATAGACGATAATTATCGTTATTATTATTATTATTGTCATTATTATTTATTTTATTATATTACCTTCTATTCTATTCTATATAATATAATTTAGGGCATTCGATGTTAATTTCACCAACGTCTGACCCTGACGATCTCGAATTTTCGTTTGGAACAACGATTGAAAAAAAATTTGTCGAGATCGTCAGGATCAGACGTTATAGCCCTCTTTCGTAGTCTCGTAGATTAAATGCGTGAAATCGTTTAATTAATTATTGATTATTGATTAGTGCATTAAATATGCAATTAAATCCCAATGTGTTTCTTATAGTTTTTGGTTTTTTCTATTTTTTTCTTTTTTTTTTTTTCAAAGAAAGAGAAACTCATCGATTCAGTATCTCGATATGCGAGGGAAACTAAAAATTCTATTTGGTATTTTGTATTTTATTCTATTTTTTTTTAATACCCCCGAAATAATTATATTATAGGTATGTGAAGGGAAAATTTTAAAGATAAGAATAGAAAACGTGATTCTCAGGACAAGCCACGTGGTTTTTGGTATATAGCTGTATATACGAGTATATATATATGTATAGTAGTTGAGTGTCGTGCGTGCTCGAGTTTCGTTTATAAACCTCGTCCTTGCTCTTCTCTCGGTGGATCCTTTTTCGACCCTGCAGGAGGCGAACGTGACTTGACAAAGATTTTCTCTTTTCTTTACCTTTTCTTTTCTTTTCTTCTCTTTTTTTTTTCTCTCTTCTATTATTTTTCGTCTTTTCTTCGTAGGCATGGCGATATACGTACCATCGAGTACAAGTAACCAGGTATATTACCTACTATACTAGCTAGTATACACCGATTTTACCCGAGATGCGGGAAATTTGAATTTCCGGTAAGGACCGGATGTAGTCGAGTCTAGGGGAGCAGGAAATTGGGATAAAATAAGTTTGCGCGATCGAAATTCGACTGAAATAAGATTTTTCAATTTTTCTCTTTCTCTCTCTCATCTTTTATCTCTTGCGTTGGAAAAAAAATGTATTCACATCTATAAAAGTGCTACTTTGAAGTGTCATTCTGAAAAGTACACCTTAATCGCACACGTTAACGAAAAAATTTAATGAAGAAATAAAAAAAGAAAGAAAAAAAAAGAAAAAAAAAAAACAAAAGTGGAAATATACTTACTTACCTACACGCGCACCGATTTCTAGGATTTCTCAGTTCTTGTCAGGAAATGAGTTTACCCAATCCTCAGAATTGCGCATCTTAACTTGTACGCTTCCTGAATACGAGGTAAAAGTAGTACGGGTAATAAGGAGGGAGTCCGTGACGCGATCAGAAATTCAAAAATATATATCCCAAGAGATCGTATCCAGTTGACCCTAATAATTTCCCCGGAGGAAGTGCGGCGTGTCTTCCTCTCTATTTATACATATAGTACCTATGTAATATAGTATATAGCTATATACGCATGTAGTACTATAGGTATATATGTATATTAGTTTAAGGGGACGAGTACAGCGACTTTTCGAGAAATTATCATAGTCCGAAATCAATTTATTTCACAACCAAAGTTCATTTCACATCAAAATATTTTTCTTTTTCAAAATCATGTGTCGTAAGGATTTCAGAACACCGTTGGACCGATTCAGGTCATCTTGGATTCATTTTTTTCAGAAAACAAATCCTCATCATGTGAATGTAGGAATTTTGAAAATTTTTTGTTTTGGCCAAGTTATTTAAGAAATGAGTGATAATAATTTTTGCAAATTTGGTAAATTGATCATAACTTGTGACATAATTTTTTATTATAAAATTCCTACATTCACATGATGAGGATTTGTTTTCTGAAGAAAATGAATCCAAGATGACCTGAATCGGTCCAACGGTGCTCTGAAATTCTTACGACACATGATTTTGAAAAAGAAAAATATCTTGATGTGAAATGAACTTTGGTTATGAAATAAATTGATTTCGAACTATGATAATTTCGCAAAAAGTCGCCGTAGTACTGGTCCCCTTAAACATTGCGAAGACGATTTCGACAAAGAATAAGAATAAGAAGAAGAAAAGGAGAAAAAAAAACAGAAAAAATAATACAAAATAATACAACGAGCATTAATTATTATAGAACGAAAAAATTCTCGAGTGAAATTATCTTCGTAAAACCAAAGTAGGTATACCTGTATGAAAAAAAAAAAAAAAAAAAAAATGCCATAAAACGATCTCAGTCCGCTTTACGATACGTATAGTACCTACATACATATTTGGTAATGTGAAACCAACAACCAGCCCATCCTTTGGGAACCCTTCTCGTATAGTCGTAAAGTTGAAAAAAAAAGACAAAAAGTGGAGCGAGAATAATAAACAAAAAAAAAAAAAAAAAAATTGGACCTGTCAGTTGCACGTGGTTTCGTTGTAGCAGGGCGAGCTAAAAATAATCTCCGCAATAATTATGGCCGGCATCATTCTCTGAATTAATTTCCAATTTTCGATTTCATATTTCGTTCGATTTTTATATAGTCATTCTAGCTGTGATTGAAGATCGCGATTTTGGTGAAACTCGTTGTATATGCATAATGCATAATTATATAGTTTATTATTATCATTATAATCGTTAATTATAAACCGTAAAATCGACATATTTTTTCTGCCCATTTTTTTTTTTTTACTACATGAAATTTGAAACTGCAGCGGATACAATAAAGTTTCGAACTCGAGGAAAAGAAGTAGAAAAAAAAACAAGAAAAAAAAAAAAAATGTTTTAATCGTGTTCGTACATAAATCAGGTATTTTATGATCCAAGAACAAGAATTTGGTTGACTGGTTCTATCGTTATATCTCTCGTTATAAGTCTAACAAAAAACTAGAAGGAATTATCGTCCCACGGATCAGATAGGGTTCGAAATTACGTTTTTTTTATTGTTTTTTTTTTTTTTTTTTTTTTTGGTCAGAAGTTTTACAAAAATTGACTCTATTTTGTTATTTTTTTAATTCACTATCATTAACTCCTACGATATTCGACGCGGTTCAAAATTTATTTCATCAGTTTGTTAATATTTGCACATGAGTCATTCTATGCTAAATAGAAAAAAAAAAAATTAATTATTGATCGTCCCACGGTCAGATAGGGTTCAAAATTTATATTTTTGTATATAGAAAAATAAACTGGACTCATCAAAATTGAGACTGGCCCTTTCTGTGAAAACGAACGTTTTTGTCATTGAACATAATATTCACAGTCAAAAACAAGTCTACAAATTTATACACAGAAAAAACAAGGTGGAAAATTTTTTCTGTCCCAAGAAAAATTTTTTTGTCCCAAGAACAAATTTTCTGTCCCAAGAAAAATTTTGTTGTCCCAATAAAATTTTCTGCAAACGCATTGGAAACCGAAATTATCTCGAATCAAGTAAAAAATTTCGGATTCCAATGCGTTTGCACAAAATTTTCTTGGGCCAAAAAAATTTTTTTTCTGTGTACGTATTTTTTTTTTTTTTCAAAAATTATGTTTCAGGACTGATAATAACTCGCGATGCTCTAGCTTTTTATGATTCAGTCAACAAAGTTTAAGATACTATCAAAAATCGCAATGTTGGGATCTGGAGATTTAAGGAACATTTGTTAAATTCATATACCTAGAGATTTGTGAATGGATAAAAATTTGATGAAAAATTTCTGGACACCATATCATGACTCGATATGAATATTTCTAGAAACAAATTTTTCTCGACGTGATTGTAAAGTTCCAAGTATATCTGACATCGACATGGAATGCCTCGTATACGTAGGTACATCTACAGAGCGATTCTGTGGAAAAATCACGCGCCTAAAAGGTAGGCAAACGGAAAAGGCCTTGATTGAGGAGATCAAACATCGACGATTGGGTTTTATTTATCACGTGGGAAATGGAACCCAATCGTCGATGTTTGATCTACTCAATTTAGGCGTTTGCCGTTTGCCTAGCTTTTAGGGGCGTAATTTTTCACAGAATCGCTCTGTATATGTAATAACGTATAGTACATAGTACTATACTGTATGAAACAGCAGCTGCAGGCTAACTTAAGTCTATATAGGCAACTCTTTCGTACAATTGCGATTGTTATTCGAATCCATACACGGGCGTCGATCAGTGTCATCGTCGTCTGGCACGCGTCAGCTGGCGATGCGATGACCGGTCTGCCGAGGATCAAAGGATTTCAGATTCACACTGTTTTGTAACCGGGCTGAACCAAGGATGTACAGTAGCATGCACATCGTTTTCGAATACAAAACGATTTTCTGATTTATTGTTTGAACACAGGTTTTGACACACCCTTGTGTGCTCGTTCTTCTTTTTTTTTTTTCCATGTAATGATAAATCGAAAAATTTTTGTTTTATCGCAATATTCAGATATTAGTCCAGGAATTTTAGTACTGAAAATGGGTTCGCTCCGCAAAAAATCCTGATAATTGATTTTTCGATTGCATTATGTCAGAGGGTGTCCCCTAAGTGTAAAACCAAGTTTGTGTCGTCCGAAACCGCGAGCGTTAGCCGCCATCTTGAAAACCGCTTTTTTGCAAATATCTCGGAAACAGTGAGTCTTACGTTAAAAATTGTAAGGACCTTTTTTGTAGAAGATAAAATTTCCCATATTTTTTATTTGAAACTTTTTTCTTTATTGTTAATATTTGCCGAGATATAGTCGATTAAAAAAACCAAATTTTTGTTTTTGGAAAATATCTCGATAATTTGTGGAAATACGAAAAAAAAATGTAAAAATTGTTTTTTTCGATCGACTATATTTCGGCAAATATTAACAATAGAGAAAAAAGTTTCAAATAAAAAAGGTGGGAAATTTTATCTTCTACAAAAAAGGTCCTTACAATTTTGAACATAAAACTCACCGTTTCCGAGAACAAAAAAGAGGACCTTGTATTTATATATTTTTCGGAAATGTTGTAGATTTTGATTAGTAAAGCGCCATAAAGAAAAAAAAAAAAAATGAAATTTTTAGGAATCTACACTTTCTTGTTGAACATTTGATCCAGATAACTGCAGTCTAGTTGTGAGGAGTGACGTTTCTTATTCTTATTCTTATCCTTATCCTCAGCGGAATAAATTTTGTCGTCAAAAGTTTCAGCGTAATAAAAAGAAAAATTGAATAAAAAAATTAAAATTTCTGAGCGAGTGACGGGTGCAGAGGGGGTGCAGCAACAAAGTTTATCTAATTATTGTCAATTGCTTTGCAAATTTCAACGTTTCACGATAAGGAAGTAGAAAATGTTTCTTGTGAAGAAAAAGAAGAAGAAGAAGAAGAAGAAGAAGAAGAAGCGTCGCGAGGGGAACGACGACTCGGTGACGCGACGGCTTGTCGACTAATGCTTGGTAGCTAACCAGCCAGCAGCTAGGTATAAGGAATAAGGTATAAGGTATAAAGCGAGTAAGTAAGGCGTAAGACGTAAGATACCGGAACGGTAAACGTCTGAAAGTTTTTTTTTTATTACACGCGGAAACGTTGAAGTTTGTCAAGAAAGAGTATATAGCTATATAGGCATGAAGAGGTCCAGCAGGCGTATAAAATACGGCAAGGGACTGATATAGAAGACTATGGAAATTTTGTCGAAAAAGTTCTCTGCAGTTTCACAAAACTTGAAGTTTTTATACGCATTACTGCACCTTTCAGAAGGAGGGATGACATTTTTTCGTTCAAAAAATAACCACCATGCATTTCACTGCGAAAAATTATATCTCAGCATACTACACAGAAAGAAAGGTTGACTTGATTCAAGATAATTTTGCGGTCCAAAAATGAAGACCAAATTTTTCTCGGATCAAATCAAAAATTTTCTCGAGCCAAGAAAATTTGGAAAAGGACCCCGCACATTTCTTATGGGAACTGGCTCTCCGATGGATTTGGCTGAATTTTTCAGGTTTCGCAGCTCATGCGATGCTGATCAAAAGTTACCATTGCCACAACTTCCAAAAATGAACCATTCGACCTTGATAAGCGGTTGAGGTTTAAAATCGGTCCATTTGTACTCGCGTTTCCCCTGATCTGTGAATGAATAGCCCCTCGATTTTACCGTTAGGTGATTTTTTAAGTATAGGTTTTTCGACTCATCACTTCGTACTTGAGCTATTTGATAGTCAGATCCGGGTTAAAAGTTGGAAAGTACACCGAACGGAAATTCCTGCCTGCAAAATACCTGCACTTTTGGGTTGGAACTGATACTACACGAAATGGAATTTAAACTTCAACCGCTTACCAAGGTCGAACGGTTCACTTTTAGAAGTTGTGGCAGTGGTAACTTTTGATCAGCATCGCATGAACTACGAAACCTGAAAATTTCAGCCAAATCCATCGGAAAGCCAGTTCTCATAAGAAATGTGCGGGGTCCTTTGGAAAATTTTCTTGGCTCGAGGAAATTTTTGATTTGATCTGAGAAAATTTCGGTCTTTATTTTTGGACCTCAAAATTATCTTGCATTAAGAATAATTTTCTTGGCTCAAGTTAACCTTTTTTTTTTCTGTGTGCGCAACTTTTCGTGAGTTTCACTCGGGCGCACTCTTGCCCTTCTTTAATCATCGATTCGAAACTATATCGATTTCTCTCTTGAGTTGTTTTCGTGGTTTGGGTAAAAACACTTCATCCCCAAATCGCTCTTCCCTTTTTCCCTTAATTCTACCCTATTTTCCAAACTGGATTGCTGCGCCTCTCACGCGTATAGCTATAGCGCCATCGCTTAAGCTGCAAAAATCTTTTTGGACCAAAAAAAAAAAAAAAAAAAAGAAAAAAAAAAAGGAAAAAAACGAAAAAATGAATAAAATGGAATAAAAATAGTCAACGATGATTTTTGTCGCCGATTTTAAACTGTTTTTCATTATTTGCTTATATACGCGTCTCATTCGCGCGGTTATGCGAATATCGATAAATTGCTATTCGGCGTCAATCGCTTCGTTGGTGTCCAGCCTAATCAGTACTTAATATTCTGTGAGCTACGCAGTTCTACGTCGTTATGTGTAATTCACGATTTGTGTTACCGAAACTCATTGATATTTTATGTGCTCTATAGTTTCTTTTGCGGGTTTTTAATTTTTCGACATTTCTAATCGCATGTGGATATTATCGTGAAAGTATCGATTTGTCGGCAAATTGATAAAAGAGAATCGATTGCCTCGTATAGTATTCTGCGTATAATATAAATCTGATAGAACTTTGGAAACGAAAGAAAAAATTCGTATTCTTTGTAATATCTATAGAAATCTCTCTCTCTCTCTCTCTCTCTCTCTCTCTCTCTCTTTTTTTCCCTTCATTTTTTGATTCTATGTGAGTTCGGAGTAGCTTATGCACGTGCAAATTATCTTACATTTTGATTTTTTTTTTTTTTTCTGTTTCTTCTTCATCAAACACATTTTTTCAGTTTCACACACACACAAATTGTCCATTGTGCTCATTGCTAGCCAACAATAGAACCACGTACGCCTACTCACACACACATGAGTTTCGAACACAATAAACGATATATTGCAAATGCAGTATAGGTATTGCCATATTGCCAACTACCGTAATGTCCGACACAGCTGTCTCGTAAAAGGGTTGAAACGCAGAGGCTACCTACTACGACCATCGAATAATTCGAAAACATTCATATGCCGCTGCTGCTGCTGCTGCTGCTGCTGCACCCTTCGCGTAACCTATGGACCCCTACGCACTCTGTACAATTCTTTTTTTCTTTTTTTTTTTTTCCTTTGCTGCATATTCGGCGTGAGGTATTTGTATATGCATTCCAGTTTGCGTATATGGAAATTATATACCGATTTTTTTTTTTTTTTTTTTTTTAATAAAATATAGAAACGAGAGAGAGAGAGAGAGAATTGAAAAATCGTTTGGATGGAGAATAATCCGATTGTGAATTGCGGATCGATCGAATGAAAATCAAACCGCGTTTTATAAATCCAGGATTATTATTACTTTTTTACTTCTCTCTCTTTTTTTTTTCTTTATTTCTACTTATTCCTTTGTCGATGCGATAAATTCTACGCACGAACGTCTTGCGGGCAAAGGAATTCTCGAGCCTGTTGAATCGTTCTTTCTAATCTCGGAATTTTTTTTCTCTTATTTTATCTGTTTTTTTTTTTCTTTTTATTTTATTATTTTATTTTTTTTCTTCCACACTTTGATTCTGACTGCAGGTTTTTTAGTATCTTATACTGCGTGAAAAAAAAAAAAAAAAAATCTACACGGATACTTATATAATATCGCCTCAGCTATTGTGTAAGTGTGACATTTTTTCGTTTCATCGTTTATAATTTCCGCGTAAATTATTTTACTACCGCGAAATCGGTTTTACCTACCTGAAAATATTTATAACCATTTCAATTGGATATTACGATTTTCGCGAAAATATTTTCAACGATTCATTCTCCGTTCATATTGAATTTATATTAAGCAGACTGCCGTTTGATAGAAGATATTAAAAATGGCTTAATGAAATCTTGGGTTTTTTCTTTTGGAAAAGTATTTCTCAAAAAAAAAGAGGTGACGGAGGATGCAGGGGTTCCGGCGATTGCCTCATACCTATACTTACATAACACCCGGCGTTGTTGGACGAGAATTTTTGTTCTTATAAAGTGAGATTAAAAATTCTTAGCATTTACAGGTCATTATCATTATTATTATTATTATTATCAATTATTATTATTTTCGGAACAATATTCAAATTACCAAATTTTATACAGGAGACATATTAGAAAAATTGATTCGAACGATATAACGGAATTAGCGAATTAGATTTCAGTTTCCTTATCTAATTATATTCTTACTAAGAAATCATATTCTGTCGAGTACAGAACATTTTTGAACATTTATTTTAGCCACAATATTAGTTTCAGGTTTATGCATGGACTTGAGTTGTTTTGCAATTTATAATTGGATACGCGATGGCAGAAAATATATCGAATTTTGTTACTCGCAAAGGTTAAAGTTAACGGGGTGTCATGTCGTCCAGCGACAGGGAAAAACCTGAAGTTATCAGGGTATTTTGTTTCGCAGAAAATTCTTATTGAATTTTCACGAAATTTTGATAAATTTCTTTGAAATTTCGAATTTTGTACTCGATTATAAAAATTTGAAATCAATTTTTGGGCATACGAGGATTTGACGCTGGAAATTTTTCGATTTCTGTCTTTTTTTTTTTTTTTTTTTTGTGTATCGGTCCAATATATTTTGTCGATGGAGTACCAATCACCAACGAAATCTAATAATCGATTATAAATGATTGCCAGTCAGTGAGAAAAATGCAAATATTCAGATTTAATATTTCTGACTGAAAAAGTCTGAGCTTCATTCTCGAAATAGCGTCGTACAATTTTTTCTGTAAAACCTGAAATTCTCAGAGAATCTTCAAACGTTCAGTCGCGCTTGACACACGAAATCGTAACGAAACACGTTTTTTCACACTCAGAAAAAAGTCTTGTTGACACAACCAAAATTTGGGTCATTATATGCACAATCACATTTTTTGTTCAGTCAACCAAAAATTTTGTTGGAATAGCCAAAATTTTGGTTGTCACAACAAAATTTGGTTACCCCAACGGAATATTTGGTTGACTGAACAAAAAATTTGATTGTGCATATAATAACCAAATTTTGGTTGTTATTTTTCTGAGTGCATGACTGTAAACGTTCATTGAAATGATCGTTTGATCACGAAATATCTTATCTCACATTTTTTAACATTTTGACATTTTCAGGGAAACGAAAATCTCTGAGAAAGTAAAAAAATTTGAAAAGAACGTGATTTACGATCTGGTTTACAAACGAAGGTTAAAATCCCAGAAAACAACTACCTAAGTGCATTTTTCCCGCCCTAAGATTTTTGGGTCAAACTTGTTTTCGTGCACGTGCTGTAAAGAACATCACGTTTATACGAAGAAACCGGTGAGTTTGACCCCGTGACCTCGCCCACCCACGCCATCATACCCTCAGGGGTTTCAACATTAAACTTATCCCTCGTGTACGGGATATTTTGAAGGCAACCCTTGAACTGTAGTATAGTGAAGATTCTGGCCGATCCTAAGCTTTGCTTTAATTACCCGTAGAGCGCAATTAACGCGCAATTCTTAACCCAGCATGCTTCGGATCGGATTCTCCGGCTTCTCTATTGCAGAGAATAAATTTTCATCTTCGTTTTTCGTTTTCAGTACCACGATTTACGAACAATATTTTTCTTCCATCGAAAACCCCGGAGGATATGTATGGTTTGAATCAAACATTTTATAAATTGAAAACGTCGATAGTAATTTTCCTTTGGGGTCGGGTTGGGGTTCAGAATTTCAAAACTTCGAACTCGTTTAGGAGGATCTTGAATTTTCAGATACGTTCTAGATTAGAATATCGAAATTCTGAAAGGTCCGAATTCAGAGAGCTCAAAATTTCGAAAATTCTGACCCCCGAAAACCCAGAAAATACTCGAAAATTTCAGTCTATTTCTCAAGATGTGAAGACAAAAACTAGTTCGTTATAATCGAGACCCTCTTGACGAAAACCCATTTTATCTACTTAAATCGATAATTTCATGATGTCATAAATAATTGATAAGATTCTGAAAGTTTTTTTTTTTTTTTCGGAAGAGTAAATCTTAAGACGATCAATTTGACCCTTAATTGGCTTCGATACGATCGATACCCAGACAGCATCAAACTTCAAAATATGTCCTATAGATGTCCTATGAACATTAGACCTGTCCTTAAGAAGGGTAAAATCGAATTTCGATCGGGCCACCCCTCAAAGTAGTTGGAAATAATTAAAAAAAAATGTCAAATTTTTTTCAATTTTTTTCGTCCATATTTACCCACCCCTCGAAAGCCTTACTTTTTCCCATAAGAAAAGCATTGATTTTTCGAGGTTTTTAATCAAAAATTCGTACTGGGTCTGAAAATAGTCGTGAAAAAATTTCAAAAGAAGCAAAATGGAGGTGTATTCGTCCACTTTAAACCGCCGCTTGGAAAATTGGGCTATCTCTATTTTTGACTCCGCTATCTAACTTTTAGTGCGGCAAGAAATTTCAACTAATGAGTACAAGCTCTTGGGATTGGTCTTGAAGATGAAAGAAATTCTTTTTTGAAAATAACAAATAGAAATTCAAAAATTTCGATCACCTATTATTTGAGAAACCGCTGAAAAAACATTTCAAAAATGTCGAAAAACCTCATTTGGAGAGAAGAATTAAATCGGAGTAGTCGTAGAAAATAGAAAATTCTTTGTGCAAACTAATAAGTCATGTTAAAAAATGTAACTCCAACCCTTAGCAGAAAAAAAAAAAAAATTAAAAAAAATTAAAAATAAAAATAAAAATAATTAAATTTTAAATTACGTTTTTCGACATTTTCAAAATCTTTTTTCAGCGGTTTCCCAAATATTAAGAAGGAAGATGAGGTGATCAAAATCTTTGAATTTCTATTTGTTATTTTCAACGAAGAATTTTTTTTCTTCAAAACCAATCCCAAAAGCTTGTATTCACTAGTTGAAATGTCTTGCCGCACTAAAAGTTAGATAGCGGAGTCAAAAATAGAGATAGCCTAATTTTCCAAGCGGCGGTTTAAAGTGGACGAATTTACCTCCATTTTGCTTCTTTTGAAATTTTTTTACGACTATTTTCAGACCCAGTACAAATTTTTGATTAAAAACCTCGAAAAATCAATGCTTTTCTTATGGGAAAAAGGAAGGCTTTCGAGGGGTGGGTAAATATGGACGAAAAAAATTGAAAAAAAAAATGACATTTTTTTAAAATTATTTCGAACTACTTTGAGGGGTGGCCCGATCGAAATTCGATTTTACCCTTCTTAAGGACAGGTCTAATGAACATACCGACGTACCGTGGATGTGCTGTGGATATATTTTGAACTTTAATGCTGTCTGCACTGATAAAAAATTTAACTTGATTCAAGAGAGAAAATTTTGAACCAAGAATATCAATTTGAAGAATTTCATTGTTCTTGAACCAAGTAAAATTTACTCGAACCAAGAAAAATTTCTTGGCTCAAGAATTTATTCTCTTGACTCAAGAAATTTTTTTCTTCAAAATGGTATTCTTGGTTCAAGATTTTCTCTCTTGAATCGAGTTGAATTTTTTTATCAGTTTGGGTATAGCCCGAGTTATTAGACATGCGTGAATTTCAAGTTTCGGAGCTTTGGCCCTTTCGGATCTTCAGCTTCCAGAATTTCGAAACTTCGGTGTTCTTCGTTTTTAAGTTTTTGAAATCGGCTATAAGTGCAGATTTACGGAAAAATACACTTTCTAAAAACTGTGAGTCAGTAATATCCAAATTCGGAATTTCGACCCTCTGAGACTTTTAAAATTCACAACTTCTGGCCGGTCTCTTTCCTTTTTTTTTTTGCATCAAAAATCCTGATGAGGTTTCCTCTTGTAAATGCTTCTTTGTAAAATAAGAAAAAGAAGAAAAAACGAAAAAGAAAATAGGAATTTGTATAACATATATAAGTTATGTGCCGTTAAATTGAACCTCTTTATAATATACTATATTGTCGAAAAACTTTCTTTTCAGAGAAAAATTTATAAAGAAGGATAATAATATAGGGAAAAAGTCTATTCGAAAAGTACTATGCGACGAAGTTTCTTGACCCCCGAAGGTTTTTTTTTTCTTCTTTTTCCTCTCTCTTTATAGGAAATTTCAAGTTTTGTAATGCTTTTAGTCAGCAAATTTTTTTTTTTTTTTTTTTTTGCGACGTCGTATACAGTGAAGGTGTAGATATATCAAAAACCCATCTTATCGGTTAGTCTTCTCAAAAATTCAAATCCGGAATTTCAATGCTATAGAAAAAACACAAAACAAAAAAAAAAAAAAAAAAAAAATGAATTAAGGGGACCAGTACTACAGCGACTTTTCGAGAAATTATCATATTCCGAAATCAATTTATTTCATAACCAAAGTTCATTTCACATCAAAATATTTGTCTTTTTCAAAATCATGTGTCGTAAGGATTTTTGAGCACCGTTGGACCGATTCAGGTCATCTTGGATTCATTTTCTTCAGAAAACAAATCCTCATCATGTGAATGTAGGAATTTAAAAATAAAAAATTATGTCACAAGTTATGATCAATTTACCAAATTTGCAAAAATTATTATCACTCATTTCTTAAATAACTTGGCCAAAACGAAAATTTTTCAAAATTCCTACATTCACATGATGAGGATTTGTTTTCTGAAGAAAATTAATCCAAGATGACCTGAATCGGTCCAACGGTGTTCTGAAATCCTTACGACACATGATTTTGAAAAAGAAAAATAATTTGATGTGAAATGAACTTTGGTTATGAAATAAATTGATTTCGGACTACGATAATTTCTCGAAAAGTCGCTGTACTCGTCCCCTTAAGAGATAGACAAAAAGAAAAAAGGCAAATCAAGGTATAGAAAGTTGAGGTTGGTATTCAGATTTCAGTTTCACTGAACAAAGATCCTGGTAAATAATTGACTTATGTGAAGTATGTATATATATGTATATTAACCATATATATATATATATATATCTGACCTGGTACGCGAAACGATGTCACGTATAATAGGTAGAGCAACCTCCAGCTAGCAGTGCAGGTATAGGTAGCCTAGCTAGCTAACTCTGATTATATTATAAATGTATAGCCACTTGTGTATTTGCATAAGAGTATGAGGATTAATTTATACAACACCATAGATAGATAGAGAGAGTACCTACTGATTTAGCTATACATACATAATATCTTAAATATGTACTAGTACGGGAGCTGTCGCCTTGGTAATTCCATTTTGCGTAGGTGATCGGTGGGTGATTAGCATATCAAATAATTAACATTTTTAATTGTAATATCTGGACGGCTGTCACCTGGCCACGTGGAAATATACCTACACAGAAAAAAAGGTCAACTTGAGCCAAGAAAATTATTCTTGATTCAAGATAATTTTGCGGTCCAAAAATGAAGACCGAAATTTTCTCGGATCAAATCAAAAATTTTCTCGAGCCAAGAAAATTTTTCAAATTTTCTTGGTTCGAGAAAAATTTTGATTTGATCCGAGAAAATTTCGGTCTTCATTTTTGGACCGCAAAATTATCTTGAATCAAGTCAACCTTTCTTTCTGTGTACATATAGATATAGTCACGATTCGTATATGAAAATGAAGAATAGATAAAAATATAAACACTTGAATAAGTGTAAGATTATTCAGTCACGTTGCAATTTGGTGAAAAGTTTTAACATAACTGGACTAACTAACTTTCGTTTGTCTCGAAAACTTATATACTGTGAGTTTGCGCTATAAAGGCTGTAGAAAATACAATATAGTATACAGTAGGTAAACCGAGTGGAACAATAATAGAGAAAAATGAGAAGGCGTTTCTGTAGTACGTGCAGCAATACCCGGACTTTTTTTGTTTTTTTTTTTCTTCTTCTTCCTTTTTTGTGCTAATTTAAACACTGCGGAATAAGACGATTGTGAGTTTAGTCATAAAGGCATGAAACCCAAAACGAAGAAAAAGCACAATTTATTTTTAGAAAGTAAGAAACGTTGTGCTATAAGCTGCAAATATACCATAATTCGTATCTTTACATATTAAACAGTTTTTTTTTTTTTTTTTCTTTATTCTATATATACGGACGGATTCACGTTGAGCGTGTCATATTTTGAGAGTAGATTCCCCGTGAAAATCTAAGACTATATTTCCTTTACCGAAAATTCGTGGGACCGATAGTTTCCGAGCTACGGAAGATCTTAGTCGACCAATCGCAGAGCGTATAGGTCGCATAGTCAGGGCAGCGCGCAACTTCCGCTCATGCGCAGCCCCGTAGCTGCGTCGCCTATAAGTAAAGTTCTGCGATAGGTCAACTAAGATCTTTCGTAGTTCGGAAACTATTGTGCCCACGAATTTTTGGTAAAGGAAATTTAGTCTTAAAATTTCGCAACGAATCTACCCTGCAAATATGAATCACCCTGTATACAAGCTTTTATTTTAATTTCAATCTTTGGTTTTTTTTTTTACTTATCGTATTTCACGTATCGCATGTACCATCTCACAAAACCGCGATCACTATTTATTAATTTATAAATGAAAAAGTCTCATAAAAAGTGAATTATTAATCATCAATTATACAGCCTGATCGCAGTTAGTGTGCAAGCATAATATTCAACCCAGTCCGACTTATTAACGTAATAAAGTTTATTTCTGTCTTACGAGACCGAAATCTCGCGCAATTTTGCACCGCAAATATTTTTATTTATTATATCTACTAGATTTTTTTTTTTTTTTTTTTTTTTTTTTTTGTCTGATTCGCAAGTTGACCCGCGAAATGTCTGTAAAAAAATAAAATAAAAAAAATGAAAAATTGCTTTTTCTTTTTTTATTTATTTATTTTTTTTTATTTTTACGAAAGAACGAATATTGGTTGAAATATTTTTTCACACAACGTACGCGTTCTATCAATTTCCGTTTCTGAATTGGACCTGTGGGGTGACGGACAGTAGAAAGCGGCGATGATATTTAAAATGAAAATCCCGAAGTATACGCGATTTTTGTACCGGGATATGGCGGAGGTAGAAATATAGGAAAATGGGAAGGGATGGGAAGGGAATGGAAGGGCAGGGAAAAGGGAAAAGGGAAATTGCGTGGGCAGAGCGTAACGCACTTTGTAAGATAATGTAATTGGAATCTTTCTCGTTTCCGTGGTAATAAAGTGAAAGTCCTCTTATATACTTGTGCGGACAGATTTATGCGTACATATACCTACCTACACAGATAAATGTTTATCGCGTACATTGATGCAAATATATATATTTGGGTGAGGGGCGGGAAGAACGGGGACGCTTAGGAAATAATGGACTTTTGTGAACTCAAATATACACAGAAAAAAAAAAGGTTAACTTGAGCCAAGAAAATTATTCTTGATACAAGATAATTTTTCGGTCCAAAAATGAAGACCGAAATTTTCTCGGATCAAATCAAAAATTTTTCTCGAGCCAAGAAAATTTTCCAAATTTTCATTGAAAAATCATTTTCATTGAAATTTCTGACTTTCTTCTTGCGTTATCTGTTACCGTGTTTTATAAAATGAACGTATTGACACCAAACTTGCATATTCGTATTCCTGAGACTCTAACGATTTCATTTTACTGCCGTAAAATAAAAAAATCAGAATTAAAACGTGTTCTATGAGTAATCGAATTCATGGGTTAATAAACACCCAGGCTGGACCGGATCAGGACGCCAGAAAATGGTGGACCTCAGCGGGTTAAAAAAAATCTTCGAAATTAAAAATCCCGTAACAAAAAATTCGGATCCTTTGTATGAAAAAAAAAAAAAAAAAAAAAAAAAAAAAAACTCAAATCTCGGTTTTTCCATACAGAATTCGAGGATATCGTCGTTACCCTTGAAAAATGAAAATTATTAATTTCGTGAATTTTTTCTTATCATATTAACCCGATTTGTTGTATTTTGCAAGTTTTTTTTCTTTTACTTCCTAGTGGCTGAAGTGATGCGGCATGCTCTACATATACGAATTTAAAATCGTAAGAAATAAAATATTCTGAAAAAAAGGAGAAAAGGACAAGAATAATAAAAAAAAAAAAAAAAAAAAGATTAGAAACTCGAGTGATCTCGCGTGTATAATTTCAACTCGAGTAACTTGAAACTGTCTCCATGCTACATTGTAAAGTCGAAGAAGCGGAGGTACCGCTAGTACAGGGTACAGTACCTACCTATAGCTATAGTACCTTGAATTTTTAGTTATTATTAAAAGAAAAAAAAAAAGTCTGTCGAAACTGAAAATAAAAATAGGTAGTAAGTCGGTTTAGTTCGTTCAAGCGTATCAAAAAAAGCCCTACTTCTTTTTTTGATTTTTTTTTCTTTTCACTCAAAAAACTTGACCGCGATGACGACTATATAACGACGCCCGATACGAATAACAGCACATTTCAGATTCCGGGTGAAAAAGAGCACGTTTCAAATTCCGGGTGGAAAAGAGCACGTTTCAGATTCCGAGTGAAAAATAGCATGTTTCAGATTCCGCATGGAAAAGAACACGTTTCAGATTGAAAATGAAAAATAGCACGTTTCAGATTCACTCGAAAACTAGCACAATTCAGGTTGAACCGAATATTACTTATTAGCAAGTGTCAGCTAGGTTTATTATAAGATTGAATTAATCATTCAATGATAAAATTGAATCGAGTTTTTGTGCATAATTGTGCATTTCCAATTTCATAATAAACCTACCTGACACTTACTAATGAGTAATATTCGCTTCGCCTGAATTGTGCTAGTTTTCGAGTGAATCTGAAACGTGCTATTTTTCATTCTCAATCTGAAACGTGTTCTTTTCCATCCGGAATCTGAAACATGCTCTTTTCCACCCGGAATCTGAAATGTGCTCTTTTCCACCCGGAATCTGAAATGTGCTCTTTTCCACCCGGAATTTGAAACGTGCTCTTTTTCGCCCGGAATCTGAAATGTGCTGTTATTCGTATCGGGCGTCGATAAGTTGAACTTTGCGTCCATTGTGCAGAAATTTTCCCTATTACGAGAGAAACAAAGCTTTATCTATTCCTTCGCCTTCTCCGCTTCGCTTGGCTATCTATATCTATTTTTTTTTTTTTTTTTTTTTTTTTGTTCACATCATTTTTTTTATCTTCTTTATCGCTTTTCTCTCCTTTAATCTTAAATTCCTCGTTCTTAGGTATATAGGTACCTATACCTATACACTTTAAGGTCTGAAAATTAAATCTATTCACTCAAACTTTGACAAAGTTTGAGGTAAACTAAGCTGAATAAATAATATATCATTTAGATAAAAATCAAAGTAAGTACCTACCTGCCTACCTGCCTACTTTTACGAAGTCCCACCTGCCGCCATTAAAATCGATCTTTCACCCTCACATTTCACAACGACAACGCGCTGGCTTGTTAGCCGGCGTAATTTTTATCGCGGAAATGGTCGCTACGCCTTCTTTTCTTCCATTTATTTTTTCGTCCTTGTTCTTTTTTTTTTTCTTTTCTTCTTTCGTTTATACTTTTCTTCCTTTTTACCTTCGTGACCGAAAAAGAAGACGAAGGAAAGAATGAAAAATGGTTTTATAGTATTGAAATCACGAAGAAAGATCTGAAAACTGTTTGAAAATTTTTTCGTTCTCTTTTTTCCCCCGATATGAAAGATTCTTTCTTTCTATCTTTCTCTCACTTGAATTTTTTTTTTTTTTTTTTTTTGAAATTTTTCTTCATTTTTTTCATTTCTTCATTTTTTTTTTTTTTTTTTTTTTTTTTTCGAAACGAAGCTTTAAACTTTAGCCGCCATTATAACCGGGCACCGAGGAACCCCTGTAACGAAGTTATCCCTCGGGAGAAACGCGGCCTAGGTCGTCCTCTGCCAGCTCGACGTTGCTCAATCACCTTGGTCGACGCTCTTCACACTCCGGGGAATCCCAACGCCTAACGCAATTTCACGCCAAGTTTAGTCTGGCTCCATATTCATCACGCGCGTTAGCGTTAAAACCGGGAATCTCCGCGCGGGCCCTATACGAAGAGATCTCCATTCCGGCCCGTTCCAAAAACTAAACTGATTTGTCAAGTTTTCCGTTTTTTTTTTCTCTTTTCTCTTTATTTCTTCGTGATATTTTTCATTATTAATTTTTTTTTTTTGTTTTTTCAAAGTTTTCGATTCTATATTTTATGCAATCTCGAGAAACGTAGTAATAGGTATTCTTGGCTACCTTTGTACACCTTATTAGGTATATCGACGATTCTGTATACGACAGCTGGTTACAGCATAGCCTCATCACGGTTCGCTGCTGCGGTTATTCGCTTATACGATTAATTACACGATTAATTAGCCAAACTCGTCATCTCTCTCTCTCTCTCTCTCTATCCGTCTTCGTATTTTTAGCTTCAAGCTGCTACTGGTGTTACCTACCTATACCTCTACTATTCATCTATAATCTATATTATACTGCTTTGGCCAGAGAGAAAAGAACGCGTTCTATTTTTTTTTTTTTTTTCTCATCATTTTTCAGAAAATAATTGCATTACGACTTGATTGATTTTTAGGTGATTTAATATAGAATATTGATTACGTCTCAGATTACTTAATGACCGAAAAATTAATCACATTGGTACACAGAAAGAAAAGGTTGACTTGATTCAAAATAATTTTTGCGGTCCAAAAATGAAGACCGAAATTTTCTCGGATCAAATAAAAAAATTTCTCGAGCCAAGAAAATTTTCCAAATCAAAAATTTCAGTCTTCATTTTCGGACCGCAAAATTATCTTGAATCAAGAATAATTTTCTTGGCTCAAGTTAATCTTTTTTTTCTGTGTATAACGAACCTCTACTTGAAATTAATTAAGGGGACCAGTACAGCGACTTTTCGAGAAATGATCATAGTCCGAAATCAATTTATTTCACAACCAAAGTTCATTTCACATCAAAATATTTTTCTTTTTCAAAATCATGTGTCGTAAGGATTTTCGAGCACCGTTGGACCGATTCAGGTCATCTTGGATTAATTTTCTTTAGAAAACAAATCCTCATCATGTGAATGTAGGAATTTTGAAAAATTTTCGTTTTGGCCAAGTTATTTAAGAAATGAGTAATAATAATTTTTGCAAATTTGGTAAATTGATCATAACTTATGACATAATTTTTTATTTTAAAATTCCTACATTCACATGACGAGGATTTGTTTTCTGAAGAAAATGAATCCAAGATGACCTGAATCGGTTCAACGGTGCTCTGAAATCCTTACGACACATGATTTTAAAAAAGAAAAATATTTTGATGTGAAATGAACTTTGGTTACGAAATAAATTGATTTCGGACTATGATTATTTCTCGAAAAGTCGCTGTACTGGTTCCCTTAATCGAAACTCATTTTTAAATACTTCGAGATATCGGTAGACGATTTGAGTTTGACTTTTAAATTTTTGAATTTCAATCACAAATCGAAATCGTATAATATATTTGATATTCATTATAATAATTATAATCATCGAACTAATAATTGAGAGTATATATTCTGATATATTCTGATCGCTGAAGTATTTCTCGCGAAATCAATAGGATATGTGTTTAATTTAGGTATATATATACATATATAGTATATACAGAGATTAATTCCTTCCACGAAATGAATTATTTCCCCCTGGGTTTGCAGAGAGAGAGAGAGAGAGAGAGAAAGAGCACAGCAGCACGTCCGTTACTGGTGATGTGTGATGCTGTGTGGTGAGGGTTAAAGGTCGTTGTTCTACTAAATTATTAAACCGTATATAACACAGCTGTAATATAAATGATATACCTATAAGTTTTAATATTATCATAATATATGTATAGCGTATAAGAAATAATAGGAAAAAGATGACTGAGATTTTTGTACATAAAACGAAGAAAAAAGAAAAAAAAAAAAAAAAAAAATTTTGAATAACTAATAAACGAAAGGCATATATAGCGATAATATAATTGAACGTTAAAAATCAATTTCTAGCTAATCCATATCATATATTAAATATGTATGTCAATTTGCGTGAGTATTGGTAGGTATATAGCTGATTGCAGCTTATACTAACATATATATATAAGAAAAATACGACACCGACCGAACCTTACCTAACATAATTGAACCTCACCTAGTCTGGCCTCGGTTGAGGTGTCAGTGATCCCAGGGTACATATACATATATATATGTATGTAAATGTACTATATATACCGTGTATTAGAATATACATATATTTGCTAATAAGTTATACCTTCGGGTTAATTGCGAGAGTGAAAGTAGTATTCGCCTAGGTTTGAATTTAAGAAGGCAAAAGGAGAAAAAAAGAAGAAAAAAAAAAATTGTCTTTTTTTTTTTTTTTCTCTTTACTTTTGGGTATAAAAATTGGCGAGCGAGTGTCTTTCAGGTCGTTGACTTATCCGAACTTATCCTTGGCTCACATACTCAGTCTCTGCGAAATTGATGAAAAGAGAGATAGAAGAATAGTGGAAAGTAACAAAAAATTATATAGGAAAAGAAAAGAACAAAAAATAAGCTTCAATCTCAATGATACGATAAAGGTGCCGAACGGTCTGATAGACGTCTGCAGTTCTAACATATACTTATATATTGTTACGTCATTATATAATTATAAAAAGGAGGTGAAAATTTTATTCTAGTAAAAAAATTTATTTTAGGTAAAAAAAATAGCGAGAGAGGGAAAGAAAAAAAATCTTTTTTTGATTTTTGATTTTATTATCATATATAATTATATATTAATTTTACAATCGTGAAATGAACTCAATTAGGTATACGAACCCGGAACAAAGTATAGATAATCAAAGCAATAAAATGAATAAAAACAAAAAGCAAAATCGTATTCCAGAAAAGATTTGTTCATTTCGTTTTTTTTTTTTTTTCCTTTCATTTTTGCATATAATATATTATATCGCGTATACCTATACCTATACAGTTCGCGTCGCGTTATATATTCGCGAGATAATATAAATCTAGACATCATTATAATACCCCGTCATAGAAGCCCGTGTCATGAGTTTTAATGAGTATAAGTATATATACTTATATGAGGCTGACTAGAATTTTGCAAAAAAAAAAAAAAAAAAAAAAACGAAATGAACAAAATGAACAAAATGAACAAAAAGAGGAAGAAAAATTCTGGCCCCGTATTATAACATGATCTTTATACCAGGCTACATCTATATTACGTTTAGGGTTCCTATCTCAATTTTAAGTACCGTCCCAAGGCCTTCGAATTTTTTCATTTTATTAAAACACGATTTCTGACATATATTTCGGGGTCAATTTTTTTTTCCTCCCATTATTGCAATAAAGCTACAAAAAATCTCAAACTTGTTACGCCCCTTACCTGTAGCAGTGGGTATTTCATGAAAATATGATACAGATTTTCGAAAAGCGTATCAAGAAAAAAAAAAAAAAAATTTCTCATCTCCAAATTGTGACGAATAAAAATTTTGTCGTTCAAAATCTGTAAATTTAGTCAATGCCATATATAGGTAAGAAGTGGGCAGAGTTTCAGATTATTCGAAGCTAATAATACGATAAGAATTAAAAAAATAACTTCGAAGTACACAGAAAAAAAAAAAGAATAACTTGATCCAAGAATTTTTTTTATCGAGCGAAGTAAAAATTCTCTGGAACCAAGAAAATTTTCATGATTCAAGAAAGATTTTACTTGGTCTCAGAGAATTTCACTTCGCTCGAGAGATTGTCGCACAGAAAAAAAAAAAAAAAAAAAAATTGTTGCTGAATTTACTATGTTGAGCAGCTACATAATATAGGACAACACTTTTTTGTAGTAGAAATTAGCACAATTCTAGTATTTGGTACATAGGAGCAAGTAAATTTCAATGTCCTAATGAGTAAATGTTACCACAATTGTGCAGAGTTTCAGATTATTCGAAACTAATAATACGATAGGAAGTAAAAAATAACTTCGAAGTACACAGAAAAAAAGAATAACTTGATCCAAGAATTTTTTTTTTGAACAACCGACAATCTCTTGAGCGAAGTAAAAATTCTCTGGAACCAAGAAAATTTTCATGATTCAAGAAAGATTTTACTTGGTCTCAGAGAATTTCACTTCGCTCGAGAGATTGTCGCACAGAAAAAAAAAAAAAAAAAAATTGTTGCTGAATTTACTATGTTGAGCAGCTACATATAGGACAACACTTTTTTTGTAGTAGAAATTACCACAATAAATTCTAGTATTTGGTACATAGGAGCAAGTAAATTTCAATGTCCTAATGCTGAGTAAATGTTACCATAATAATTTGTTGTCATTTCTACTGCAAAAAAGTGTTGTCCTATATCCAGCTGCTCATTTTTTTCCGTGCGGTTATTCAAAAAAAAAAAAAAAAAAAAAAAATTCTTGGAACAAGTTATTCTTTTTTTTTTTTGTGTAGGTACTAAAAAATCATGTGATTATTTAAATTGAAAAGTTCAAAGGCTTCAAAAAAAATTTTTTTTTTTTTTTTTTTTTTTTCTCTATACTATTTGGAGACGTTCTGCGGTTCATGAAAGCATTGAAATTCGAATATGACCGAATTGAGGACCATTCTAATATAGTACATGCGTCGTGGTAGAATCTACTGTTAGTTTCACTTGTAGTCCGCGGTTACTGCGACGATGAGAAAATATCGTCAGGCAATGCCCCGATCACTCAATCATAACTATTATATGACTGACGATGTCTCTTTGCCATCAGATTACAGTATATATATGATGATCAAAGATTAATCACTTCGTCATGGAAATTATACGAAGCCATTATGCAAGCCACTTACAATTAGTCGTCTTCAGATTTCTTCCAATGGGTTATAATATGTATCTTCCTATTCCATCTCGCCAATTATTTATCCTAAGGCATTATGTAAACTAGTCATGCAGAGTGAACGTGGGCGATTTTTTTTTTTTTCCTTTCTTCTTTTTCTTTTATTATTATTTTTTTTTTCTTTTTTTTTTTTTTTTTTTTTTTCGATAATATTTATAGTGTCTAAAAATTAATCAATTTTTAATTTATTCCTATTTCTTTCTTTTCTAGAATTCATTTTTTTTTTTTTTTTTTTTTTTTTTATAAATACCCATACAACTTTCGTACACACATACGATAATTTCATTTGAAAATAGAGAAAAAGACAAAAAAACAAATTGTCGATCAATATAAAAAGTTCTACAAAAGAGCTGTACCTACAGTGATCTTTTTTTCGGGCAACTGAATTTGTCTTTTTTTTTTTTTTTTTTCTGTTTTTTGGTAAATTACATAAGTAAAGGAAATAGAAAAAGGAAGGACCTTTGAATGTTGAATTGATTTTGAAATTGTGACAAGAGTTGGTTGGTCAGTTAGTTAGTTAGTTAGTTAGTTAGTTAGGTATACTAGGTAGATACATATACCCAACTGTACCTATATACCTGGGATTGTGTAATTGAATAATGATCGCACCGATTGGTTAATGCAGTTTCGTCTATTGAGTTTGGAGGCTCCGTTACGCAACCAAAGCACGCTTCCATCAGTTTAGCTGGGTTAACAATACCTGCGGGTGTATTATACAAATGGACAATACGTACAACCGAGTGCCCCTGCAACGGGCCGTGACGACCGAATGTTAATCACCCATTGTTTCTCTGATTATCGCGTTTATTTCTATTTCTATTTTTTTTTTTTTTTTTTTTACGTAACCGTTACCTCGAAATAGCAGCATGGCCTGATCGAGTCAGTATATATACTAGACCGGTTCAAAAAAATCGACTATTCTTTTTTTTTTTTCAATTTTCGCATTGAAATACTTTCGGGGGGGTGAATAAAAATGCCTGTTAAAAGCGGAGCTCTTAATATTAAGATTTAGAGGTTCGCTCATCGCGGATTTCTATTTTCCATTTAAAAAGCATAGGAATTTTATTTTTTTTTTCTTCAGAATTTCGTAGCTCACAAACCAATGAACAAATCCAAATGACTCTTACATATTTTGATAAGGGATTGAACACTCTAAAAAATGTATCTATCATTGTGGAAAAAAAAATCACAAAAAAAAAAAATAATTCACTCAATTTTAAATTGAACTTTGAGCTTGAATAACTTTGGAAGGAGTCAATTTATCAAAAAATGATAAGAGAAGTTTTTTGTAGAGTGTTCAATTTCCTATGAAAATATGTATGAGTCATTTGGATTTGTTCATTGGTTTGTGAGCTACTAAATTATATAAAAAAAAAAAAAGAATTTCCTATGCTATTCAAATGGAAAATAGAAATCCGCGATGAGCGACCTCTAAATCTTAATATTAAGAGCTCCGCTTTTAACAGGTATCTTTTTTCATCCCCCCGAAAGTATTTCAATGCGAAAATTGAAGAAAAAAGAATAGTTGATTTTTTTGAACCGCTCTAATTTACCTATGCCTATTATACAGAGCGATTCTGTGGATAATAACGCACCTAAAAATTAGGCAAATGGGAAACGTCTGCATTTTTTTTTGGAAAGAAAAAAAAATCCATAACGTGATATACAGCCAGAGTTCCGCGGCCATATTTAATCGCTCACTTTTATTATTCGGTGATATATATTATTTAGGGGATGAAGAAGCTACTACTTATCTTATATTGTTAGTTACGAAATAGAATCTGTTTTACGACTATATCTCCGTCTATATAACAATTCCGAGGGTTTCCTTTTTTTTTTTTTTTTTTTTTTTTTTTTGTTGCCCTATATAAATATATCTTACGGTTTTATATGACAAAAACAAGCCATGCCCTGTAGGTATACCATCAGGTCTGGATTAGCCTTATTTGATACTTGTACCTACCCCACGTCCGCGTCCGCTGCGCAGGATACTCTGGAGAACCATAAAAACGCATTTAAAAATATTACACAGGTTTTATTGCTCTATTCGGAAATGATTAACTGCAATAAAGCCTGAAATTTGACTCAATATATATATATATATGTACTATTATACCAACTCATAAAATAACGTTACCATGACGTAACATATATAATATATCGTGTCATTAATGCCATAAGGTCGTAAGCGCCAAAAAAAAAAAAAAAAAATGTCGTGTTTTTGGTGGCAAAATCTTTTTCGTGCTATATAACATCGTTTGAGCATATCCGCAAAAAAAAAAAAGAATTTTTTGGCGCTTACAACCTTATGGCATTAGTGACGCGATATATATATATTTATATATTATTATTTAATACAAGAAAAATTTAAACTGCGTTTACAGTTGAGTAATAAATAAATTCGAAATGCAGTGTAGAATAATGATAAAGTTTTGTCGCAAAAAAAAAAAAAAAATAAAAAAATGTCGATCTATTATAATAAGCTATACATAATCTCATGTGCGATTATTCCTATAATTGTATATATTTATATACGTTACGTTGCGATTCAGTCATGTCAAAAAGTCAAAACTTTGTCGATTTGCCATTTATAGACGTTGGATTTTTTTTCTCAGACTATGATTATTCCGCGGGCATAGATTACTATTTATTTTTAAATTGCTCTTTGGAATTATATACCTGATGTATGTACTACTACCTCTCGCTTAAATATCTATACATACTATATGTACAGTCGTGTATTTTTTTTTTTTTTTTTTTTACATACGTCAAATCGTTACTCGACAAGAATATATTGCGCTGCGATTTTTTATCTTACATATAAAGAAAAGAAAAGAAAAGAAGAAAATAAAATAAATAGCATGATACAAGACGAGTAGTCTCAAAGTCCATATTTTGAGAGTAGATTCCTCGTGAAAATCTAAGACTAAATTTCCTTTACCAAAAATTCGAGGGACCGATAGTCTCCGAGCTACGGAAGATCTTGGTCGACCAATCGCAGAGCGTATAGGTCGCGCAGCCAGCGTCACCGCGCAACTTCCGCTCATGCGCAGCGCTGTCCGCGTCGTCTATAAGTTCTGCGATTGGTCAACTGAGATCTTCCGTAGCTCGGAAACTATTGTGCCCTCGAGATTTTGGTAAAGAAAATTTAGTCTTAGAATTTCGCAAGGAATCTACCCTCAAAATATAGGATCGCTAAATCTGAATCACCCTGTATATCTGAAAGACTTATTTTTCTTTGAAATTTTTTCTCATCTTTTGACGGTAGCAAAATTTTAAACTCTGAATATTCAGACGAAAGAAATAAACGCTTCGTCGATTTCGATAATATTCCCATATATTACGAATATATACATTATAATTATTTTATTTTCTTATATTTATTATCGTTTTCTAAATGTAGAAGTATGTCTATAAATCTTATCTCCTATCTACTTATATTTATTCGTTTAATCTAAACAGTAGTAGCTTGTATACAGGGTAGGTTTAAGCCGTTAAGGTATATGTGTATGTATATTTGCAGGCGTAATCGTGCGCGAAATCTAATATTAGCGTATAGCACAACCACGATTATGCAACTGCACTCCAGACACCTTGGAGTTTCTGGGCTGTTGCTAGGTCGTTGCCAAGACTAATTTCCTCGCCTTCAGTTCTTCATTCACTATAACGATTTAAGCCCGCAAGCTCTAATAATATCTCTTTCGTCACTAACGGCGTAATTTTACATTTTTTATTTTTTTTTTTTTTTTCTTCTTTCTTTCTTTTCTTTTCTTCTATTTTTTTTTTTTTTTTTTTTTTTTTTTTTTTTTGCAGCTCTAATTGCAGCAGTTTTTATTTTATTTAATTTTTTCCTTCTTTTTCCTCTCTTATTTTTTATTTATTTATTTTTTTTTATCGCTCTTTTAAAAAATATTCACGCTTTCAATTCCTTTAATTACGTACGTAATTAAAAAAAAAAAAAATTATTTTCTCAATAATGTATATAAATATATAAAATATCTACATTATATTATAAATATGGTATTTAAATCTCGCGATCGGGTCTCTCTGCGAACTGTTTGCTAAATATACGGGTCTTTTTAGAAAAAAAAAAAAAAAAAAAAAATTTCTTCTTCTTCTTCTTCTTCTATATTTAAGATGTGAAAATGTCACTTTAGGAGACAAGAAAAAAAGAAGAAGAAAAAAAAAAAAAAAGAATTAAAAAGAAAAATGAGAAAAAAAAAAAACTATACTTGAATAAATATGTGTATATAGTTAAAGATATATAAGTAATATTTGACAAGAGTCTGCTAACGCGTTGAACAAACGGTCTAGTCTGTATAAATGTGACGTGTGACACGTGACACCCGCTAATTGGTGCTGGTCAGTGAGCGGTTCTTGGAATAAAACAATTGATGATAATTTGAGAATTGATTCTTTATTTTTTTTCTTCTTCTTTCTCGATTTTTTTTGAAAAAAAAAAAAAAAAAAAAAAACTTTGTACTTCAAGTCTTTATATATATATATATATTTAAATGTCAAGCTAGTTTTGGTATAGGATTTAAAAATTTCTCGGTTACGGATTACGTAATTTGAATTTCGATGCAAAAATATAACTTGAAATTTGTTTAAAAATTCTCCGTTTCTGTTTATTCAATTATTCAGTCACTCAAAAGTCGGGAATTGGAATAATTATAGGTAATTATTAAGGCGATGCTACATAAGCTACGAGAAAGTCCGAATTACCAGTAAACGAAATTACAGTTTTATTATAATAAATCAAAAACTAAGATGCCGAGTCGATATTCGATTTTTCATTAATTTAACGATTTATAATTGAGAATAGCGTGAATTGAAACAGCGATATCAATTAACCCTTTCAGTCACAGACGCCACCATAGTGGCGTCATTTTATTTCCAGTCTCACAATTCAATTTTTTTTTTTTGTACATGGAAGAGTAAATGTAATACACAATGTCAAATAGAATTGAATTGCGTGACTGAAAGGGTTAAAATCGAGAAAAGAAGAAAAAAAAAAAATGAATTTTTACAAATCAATATTACCGACTATGGCAGATTTTTGAATCGCACACTGTTGAAAAAAATGAAGAAAAAATAATGTCCCAGGAGGTCCACTAACATTTTGTGTCAATTTCAACACTTTTTTAGTTAAACCAACATTATTTTCACTTAAACGACAAATTTTTCTGTCGTTTCAACGGAAAATAGTGTTGAAATCAACATAAAAATTATAGTGCACCTCCTGGAACATTTTATTTCTAACGGTATTCTTCTTTTATAAAACACGGTGATATCGATATTTCTGCATTCTGCTATGCATGTAGGTATAACGGTGTTATCTTTCATCGTATCTCTTCACATAATATGCGTAAACTTTGGTAATAATTGAAATTAGTTGGGTAGGGTTGAATTTCCAAATTTTCCGGATTCCAAATTCAAATATTACCGCCTTTCAGTTTTCAGAAAGGGTATATTGTCTCCGGAAATCTGCATAGTCAATTTTCAAAATTTTAAAACGCAGAACACCGAGGGTTCAAAATTCCAAAAGCTAAAAAATCCAAGAGGCTAAATCCCCGAAACTTGAAATTCATTCGGTGTTTATGATAACTCGGGCTGTATCGATCGTATCGAAACCAATAAGTGGTCAATAAATTAATCGTTTCGAAATTTACTTTTTGGAAAAAATAAAATCTCAAAATTCTATCAATTATTATTTATGACATCATGAAGTTATCGATTGAAGTATTATTATAAAATGGTTTTCTGTAAAGAGTGTCTCGATTATAATGAACTATTTATATCGTCTTCACATCCTGAGAAATAGTTCAAAATTTTCGGATTTTCGGAGTTTTGAGCTGTCTGCATTCTACCCTTTTGGAATTTCAACGTTCCAGACTTCCACGTTACTGAAAATTCGAAATCGTCTGAAACGAACCAAATCCGGTGTGTTTGAAAAATTATTTTAAGCAATATTTTACGATTAAAAAAAAAAAAAAAAAAAACCATTCCTTCGATTTAAATGGAATATCGTATGCTGGCTCCATCCTGCAGTTATTCACAAATCATCGAACACCGGAGGAGAAAATTATATTTAACAAAATCAGAAATAATATAATCGGATGATCTGAAATCAGGTTATTAAAAAAAACAAATCGGTCAATAAGGACAAAAGCATTGCCTTAACGGTTGGCGAATAAGCAAAATGAATTATTCTGCTGACTATACCGTGTCGTGTCAGACAGCAATTATAAATAATGTTAAACGTGGCAAATATGTTTGATAAAAAGTCAAGCCTGTATTAATTATGCAGTCTAGTAACTCCCCCGACGTTGTGGAATAAAACATTAATTGTTACCGCAGTAGCTAAGTTACTGTGTTACAAAAATTATCAGTCAGTGAACACGTGAATTCATATACATATATATAGGTATGCACATTATATATATATATACATAATATACATATACATACATACCTGCGACCATTAGATAGATATTATATGCACTATGAGTGCAATGTTATAAATTGAAATTTACAAACGACTCATTTATACATTATACAGGGTGTCTCAGAACTGAATGCAAAAAATGAAGAGGGTAACAAAGGGGATCAAGCTGAGTAAATTAACCCATAGAACATGTGGTCTCCGATGTACCGGTCGCGAGATACGGCCGTTAAAAAAATCGCGCTAGGCACCGGCATGTAGGCAACCGACTACACACCAGATATCCGTCAGCCGTCTAATTGATAAGCGCGCTCGACTTTTGATGCGAGTCATAACGCTTTTGAATTCGAACATTTCAAACAAAAATAGTTTTAATATCAAATTTTATTATGGAAACAAGTAATGTTGTTGTGTTTGGCGAAAATTCAATGTCGAAAGTGTTTTCATTTGGAATTCTTGACTTCTGAAGCGTTATGAATGAAGCGCTAACCTATGCCAGCTGTGTAGTCGGTTGCCTACATGTCGGCGCCTAGCGCGATTTTTTAAGCGGCTGTATCTCGCGACCGGTATTTCGGAGACCACATGTTCTATAGGTCAATTTACTCAGCTTGACCCCCTCTATTACCCTCTTCATGTTTCGCATTTAGTTCTGAGACACCCTGTATATACGTATATATTATCTTTATAGAAGGCAGCTAAATCTCGTATGTCGAAAAGATCATCGACCTTATTATATGAATTCAGTCTTATGCTGTGTGCAATCATTATATTCACATTAGACCGTCGATTTAAGTCACTTTGTATCTTTACTCATCGTCAGTACCTACCTACCTACTACAGTATGAAATATATTCCACCCAGTACTTAGCATAGAATCTAGATAATTTCAAATCTTTTTTCATATGTACGAATGCATACATACTCATATGTACATGTACGTAAAAGTATCTAAATAATACTCATTTTATCACACAAATACCGAAAATGAGAAAGAATAAAGAAACAAAACGGAAAAAAAGAAGAATTATCGTATCCGCACTAAGTATTTTGATTCTGCAATATGCGGTGGTAATCGCAATTATACGATATCGTTTTACATTTCTCAAATCAAAAAGGTTGTATAATTTTTTTTGTTCTCTGTCCATTTGCGAGAAAAATTTCAAAATATGTCTTCGAAAAGGTTGAAATTGAAAATTGACAAAGTTAAAAACTGAACGTCGTAAGTCCTGGCGCATACGACTCTTTCGACTTAAAGGGACCAGTACAGCGACTTTTCGAGAAATTATCATAGTCCGAAATCAATTTATTTTATAACCAAAGTTCATTTCACATCAAAATATTTTTCTCTTTCAAAATCATGTGTCGTAAGGATTTTAGAGCACCGTTGGACCGATTCAGGTCATCTTGGATTAATTTTCTTCAGAAAACAAATCCTCATCATGTGAATGTAGGAATTTTAAAATAAAAAATTATGTCACAAGTTGTGATCAATTTACCAAATTTGCAAAAATTATTATCACTCATTTCTTAAATAACTTGGCCAAAATGAAAAATTTTCAAAATTCCTACATTCACATGATGAGGATTTGTTTTCTGAAAAAAATGAATCCAAGATGACCTGAATCGGTCCAACGGTGCTCTGAAATCCTTACGACAAATGATTTTGAAAAAGAAAAATATTTTGATGTGAAATGAACTTTGGTTATGAAATAAATTGATTTCGGACTATGATCATTTCTCGAAAAGGTCCCCTTAACTGAACAGAAAATAATCACGTCAACCAATTCCAGAAAGTCGTAATTGCGACGTTTTACGACTTTTTTTTTGTCATTAGCGAAAGTGAACACATACAAATTTTGCAAACATAAACTCAAAAATGATGCATTTGATAATCGAAGGCAGAGGGTCGTATCCGTCTTGAAATATTTTTCAAAAAAGTTGAAATTATGTTACCAAAATCGCATTTTCGATGCTTACCAACTTATGCCATCAAACACAGGACATGAATTCCGATCGTTCTTGTATAGTTTTTGAAAATTATGAATATAAAAAACTGAAAGGGTTCAGACAAAAGAAAAGAAGAAGAAGAAGAAGAACAACAAAAAAGATCGGCTGACATTTGACCGCAGCCTCCCCGTAGATATGCTTATAGGTATTGTGTAATTCTGAAATCGCATGTATGAACGGCATTAAACTCGTGGGAGTTTCGCGTGTTTAAATATTCACTCGTTCACTCGGCGCGTACGTTCTAGTCATTACACAGCAACTGAAATCTCTCGTGTGATTTAAATTCATGATTTAATCGTAAACGCAGAGAGAGAGTGAGAGCGAGAGAGAGAAAGAGCAGAGTGAAAGAGATAGAGTGATAAAGAGAGAGAGGGGGAGTAAAAGATTCCGCTGTGGCGCAAAGCAGATAGGCACTGAGTGTTTTACTTGAGTTTCCGCGCACGTGGGTTGCGTGGTGAAATTGTTGAGTTTACCCTTTTAGCCGCATTTCGTCGACCATTGCATTGCGGTAACGCGGTGGCGTCTATTAACTTCCCGCCCTTACCTCCCTGCCTTTATATATACCGTAAAGTCTCGTCGTTTGATGAATAAAGTTTATGTAGTATATACATATAGTATATATTATATGATTTACAGGTTTACTGTATAATATGGAATAAGCAACAGGATGGAGGATAGAGGATGACAGTCGTGAATTTCCATTAATATAAATATAATATTTACAAACGTAGAGATAATTTCATTATAATTCATATACATATAGTATATATACAGGGTGATTCAGAATTCGTGACGAATCTCTTGAGGGATTAATCCCTGTCAAAATTGGGATCGAAAGTTCCTCAGCCATTTTTCTAAAAAATGATTTATATTCTTGTGTGCAACCATAACACATTTTTTTTTTTAATATCTAAAATATTTGACGGTTCGAATGGCTCATTTCTTGAGTTTGTTATACATGCAACAACAACAACAACAACAACAACAAAAATGTAAGAATGATCGTCCCACGGTTAGATAAGGGCTCGAAATTTCTGTCTTTTACCGTGTCTCGTTCTTTACCGAAAATTGTTTTTCTCAATGATTGGATACATCATTAGCGATGAGAAACCAACTATTAAATTCAGTAAATAGTATCAAATGAACGAACTGCGAATAAAGTTCACTTTTGCAATTTTTTTCCTTTTTTTTTTTCTTCTATTTCCGTTTGCTTCGTTTACGATTCTTTGAAACAACCTTGCAACAGCGAATGGTGTGACCTATGAATAACAATAAGAATAATGAATCCAACTCCTGCACCGGACCCTGGGCTCTGTTTTTTAATCTTCCCATTTTACTCGTTGGCTTTTATGAGTCTCTTTCGTGAAGTTAAATGCGGCTAATGTATATATAGTACATAAAATCGTCTCGAATTTAATTTAATTCGAGAAAATCGATTGAGTCATTCAATTGACTGAAATTAATTTCATGTGATAATCAGATTATTATAATCTGTCGAATAACAACAATATCCGCATAATACGAGGCATTTTTCCATTTCGAATGAGGGACTGGAACTTTCGATTGTGTCGTCAATTTTTTTCTGTACCTATTCGTTGTATCGTAATGAGAATTCTGTATTTTTGTTTATTTTTTTTTCAAATATTTTGATCTCTAACAGATTTCGAGATATGAATTTACCAAATATTTGAAAAATTCTCTAGATCCCAAACATCGCAATTTTTGATATCATCCTTTGATGAGTCAATTCCGTTCGAATTCCTGACAAACGAAAAAAAAAAAAATAAAAAATTTCAATCCTGTTTCGAGGATCGTTCCGGATTTTTGTATTGTTATTCATTTTTTGCATGCAACACCTCATATATATATTGTATAATAAATCGAATGAGTGCATTTTAAGCCGTCAAATATTGAAGAAAATCATGATAATAAATTGGAGGAAAAAAAAAAAAAAAAAAAAAAAAAACAACAGAATTAGTGGTCGAGGGATATATATTTCCTCTTTCTTGCATCACAACGACGCGCGCCGGTCTTGCCTTTCTCGGAAATCGAAGGTGACCCTTGAAACGTACGTAACAGAGAATCATTCGCTCTCCATCTAATGCAGGTGGGTCCAATCCGCGCGTGGGTTATTATGTATACAGTCCGTGGGTTGAAAATTTTGTCCGAATTTATGTTATTACTGTACAGAGTGATTCAGGTTGAACAATCCCAAAATTTTCAGGATAGATTCCTCGTCCAATTCTGAGACTAAATTTTCTTTACCAAAAATTCGAGGGCCCAATAGTTTCCGAGCTAGAGAAGATCTTAGTCGACCAATCACAGAACCTATACGTGACGCAGACGGCACTACGCATGAGCGGAAGTTGCGCGGTGCCCTGGCTATGCAACCCATGCGCTCCACGATTGGTCAACTAAGATCTTCCGTAGCTCGGAAACTATCAGTCCCACAAATTTTCGGTAAAGGAAATTTAGTTTCAGATTTTCACGGGGAATTTCACTGCAAAATGTGGCAACGCTCAGCCTGTTGTATCGCCTTTAATACGTTATTTTAAATACAGTTTTGTCTATTCTCGATCAAAATTATTGATTCCGTTATAGTTTTAACTCCAGCTTATTGTTTCCCGGACTTTCAAAATCTGTGATAAGATATTTGATTATATAAATCGATCTTATCAACCGGATTTGTATACTACAGATTAAACAGTGTAGTTTAACGTAGGTTTATCTCCCTTGTATGTAGTTATACTTATATAGTGCATCGCAGCAATCTCCTTTATGCTTCCGAAACGGGGGCCCCCCCTAGTCTAATATAGGTATATATCTGTTATGGCTATGCTATTCGAGCTAGCATAGAACTGAAACGTTATAAGTTACGTAACGAGTTAGTAGTCTGACTCATCGTATCATGTAGCTTGTCAGATGTCAGTTTTGCGTAGCTTGAAACACACACATATACATATGTGTGACCATGCGATCTCCTTAAGGAAGAAAAACGAACAAATGAAAAAGGAAGAAGAGAATGAAGAAGAAGAAGAAGAAAAAAAAAAAAGAAAAAAGAAAAAAACAATTGCGAGGAAAATAAAACTAAAGAAAGACAGAAAAACTAGCTCGTAGCCTTGACAAATTCACGTCTGTCTTCACCGCACTTTCACACATATTATATAGGTATAAGAATATATAATAATGATTCATGAAGTGCGCGAACTGTCGTATACCGCACATTGTTTACGGTTTGTAAAACATTTTTTCTTCTTCTTTATTTATTGGTAATTTTTTTTTTTCAAATTCTATTTTTCCTATGGATTTTATTATTTTTCTATTTTTTTTTTTTTTTTTTTCTCTGTCATAATCAAAGTACGCAATACCAAAATACATGGGAAATTTAATTTTTTCGATCATTTGATTTGAGAAAAAAAAAAAAAAAAAAAAAAAAACATTCCACCGTCACCAAGTTCGCCTTTTCTTCTCGTAATACAGAATAAACGTTCGTTTGCCATTTCACGAAAAAATCGTGCGGATGTATACTACATATATCTATATACCATTGAAAAATTGAACTGCGGAAATGAAATAATAAAATACGTAAAATAAAATACCTGCAACAATTTACTCGTATATATATTTATATATAATTAACTCCTATACATATATGTTTATCTATATAATTGCGAAAAAAATTTATCGTCATTCTGATAAAAGTGACCATACATATACTTACATAGTATGTGTAATATGTCGTTTTGTTGCCAATTTTATCAGCGTTTTCCCCCATTGCAATAAGTTTATATACCGCGAGTATTCGGTGAGTCTGAACGACCCCCTTCCTGGGGCAAGACCAACACAGGCGCGCACTGCGTGCGTGAGGCTCGGCGAGCGGGGATAGGCGGCCAGTGGCGCTTCTACCGACGCAGTGCGCGCCTGTGTTAGTTTTGCGTAGAGAGGGGGTCGTTCAGACTCACCGAATACTCGCGGTATGTACCTATAAGTTTTCTTTGAAATTTACATATACACACAGGTATAGGTATATAGGTACCGTTGAAATATCGCATTACTATCGATAGAGCGCGCTATACGTAGGTATGTATATAGGAATGTATAGTATAGTCTAGTTTTATATAATGTGAGTAAAAGCAATACCTGCAATTGGATGTATGTACTGTAAATTTTCAGTTCGAAATGGTGCACTAGCTTTGGATAACGGCCAGTTCTATTCCTGACAGGAACTCGAATAATATATGGGGTGCTGGTGCGGGGTTGTTACGGGCCAGTAGATCGGCAACGTACACACTTCCGCTTTACCGCTCCGGATGTCTCCTGTCACGTGATCCTAATTGATTGCGTTTATACGCGACGTGAAATCTATACCCGCGTAGAGATCACCGCGAGTTTAATCTCACCGCGAAACTCAATACCTATACCAATTTGATCAGAAAAAAAAAAAAAAAAAAAAAAAAAAAAAATTGAATAAGAAATTAAAAAATTGAAAAAAAAAAAAAAAAACTTACAGATTTTCGATTTTCTTAAAAATGATCAAAATTATTCTTCGAACTATTTTTCGGACCCTCGAAAGAAACTGAACAAGAAAAGAGTAGAAAACCCAAAAAAAAAATAATTAAAGAAGCTGCAGAATTCAGTCTGGCGAATTTTTGGTATCTGCAAAAATTCGATCGACTGATTCGCAAAAAATTAAGGCCCATCCCTAGTCGCCCACCGTCTTTTGGTCGAAATGTGTCACATTTCGATTATTATCCGAACCCAGGCGTAAAAAACGCAAAAAAGGCCAACTTAGAGCAAATTCTATTTCAATTCCGAACACATACGTCCAAAAAAATGTTCGTTTCATGCGAAAAGATTATTCGAATTCGATTTCCTCGGCGAACAATGCAAAAACCATTTGTAGACTCTATTTTCGCACGAAACGAACATTTTTTTGGACGTATGTGTTCGGAATTGAAATAGAATTTGCGCTAAGTTGGCCTTTATTGCGTTTTTGACGCTTGGGCTCGGATAATAATCGAAATGTGACACATTTCCACCAAAAGGAGGTGGGCGACTAGGGATGCACTCAGAAAAAAGTCTTGTTGACACGACCAAAATTTGGGTTATTATATGCACAATCAAATTTTTTGTTCAGTCAACCAAAAATTTTGTTGTAATAGCCAAAAGTTTGGTTGTCCCAACAAAATTTTGGTTATCCCAACGGAATTTTTGGTTAACTGAACAAAAAATGTGATTGTGCATATAATAACCAAATTTTGGTTGTTACTTTTTTGAGTGTGGGCCTTAAGTCGCTAGAATTAATCTTTTCTTTTCGTTATTTTTTCATAATAATATAGTGAGCATATAGGTGTACTAATAATTTTGGTCTACTAAAATATAATACGTCTTTTAATTTCTGCGTAAATATATTAATATTATTTGATTTAGTATCGACGCGTTTCAACAATGAATTAATTATTAGCCAGATATATAAGTATGATTATGAGATAGAACGATATAAATGTTATTTGAGTAGAGAATTTTGTGTGTTATAGGTAAAATCGTAATGCCGAGTTATCCAGGAGAGGTAAATTGATCATAACGTAACGCAACGTAACGTAACGTAACGTAACGTATAACAGCTCAGAAATTCCGCGAATCTGCAATATTATATGGTTGCATACGTTTCTGTGTATATATGGGTTTCTATATGTGTATGAATACACATGTATACATAATACACATATATATATATATAAATATAATGGCGATGGTGGGGAGTAATTGGTCAGTTGCGCAACATACCACTGTCATTAATGGTGCTCCGCTGTAAATTGATATGCGTATACCTATGTATAGTAATTCTATATCACATCATATAGAGGCTCAAAGGAACTGCGGGGTCCGATGTTACGCTATGCATATATGCCTGCTGGGACTAGAGAGAGAGAGAGAGAGAGATGAAAAAAAAAAAAAATCAAAAAACGTATAACAATATCGCGCGAATTGTAGTACGGAGAAATAAGAATGAAAAAATTGGCAATTTAGATTAGAAACAAAATTGATAGAAATTTTCATATATAAAGGTGCGCGTGCAGTATAAAGACAGATCGATATAATTTTTTATTTTTTTTTTTTCACACTTTCGCCACAAAATTTTTTTAGAATTATTACGTCAAATGATTAATATCATATGATATCATATAATTGCTAATTTATAATTCTCCTTAAAATCATCCTTCCGATTTTATGTGTGGAGCATTCCGCGTCACTTCAGTCACTGAAAAATAAAAAAAAAAAAATAAAAAAATCCTGACGAAATGACAACAAATCGAGCTACACGATACGATCAAATTCACGAGATTTTAATTTTTTTTACATCTTCTTAAACGGAATACTTAAGTTTATTCGTCATTCATTTAAACAGTGATCTTAACGATATCATGGGAACAGTGATGATCTTAACGATAATGTTAAAAAACGAAAAGCTGAGTTTTTTCAAGGCCTACATGGATAAAATTTATTTAAATTTAACTGAGTAATCCTAGTAATCATATCGAGCGTGGTTTCCTCGAAAAATTAAAATTTTCGATGTTTTTGCCCTAAAATGTGGGTCTGAATTACTCAGTTTAATCTAGATAAATTTTTTCCTTGTAGACCTTGGAAAACCGCAGATTTTAGTTCCTCAACATTACATCGTTACGATCAACCGTTCTCGAGATATCACTGTTTGAATGAAAAATAAAAAATCTTAAGTACTCCGTTAAAAAAAAAAAAAAAAATTGTAAAAAATTGTAAAAAAATCTGAAATCTAGTAAATTTGTTCTTATTTTGTAAAGATATATATTTTTTCCAGTAGCTGAAGTGACACGGAATGCCCCATATATATTATATAGGTATATATACACAGTTTAATATATTAATGCTTAACTTGCAAACTGGAAATAGCCGTTTCGCTAATAACACGATGGTAGTAATTAGACCCTGGCTAATACCCGTGGGTACTTAAATCTGTGCAAATATTTACCATATACGTATATATAAACGTATGTGCTTATGCATATATATATTATATATATATAGTACTATTAGATATTTACTACTATAATTAAGGACTGGATATTAACTGTGAAGTATTTCAATCTACTGCACCGGGTCGCGGCGAGTATATAAGCTGCAGTATAAGTGGAATTAGATACATAGGTAGGTATACCGAGCAGTTTCGTGGACGCGGAACGCTAGGGGTACCAACCCGAAATTTTTGCTATTCCATAGGCGTAGGTCATACAGTAAACTGCAGCAGCAGTTTGGTAACTTACTAGACGTTTCTAGTAAGATCACTAGAAATCACTGGAAATCTAGTCACTAGATTTCTAGTCCAGATCACTAGATTTCTAGTGATCTCTAGTGATTTTACTAGAAACATTTAGTAAGTTACCAAACTGCTGCTGCAGTTTACTGTATGACCTACGCCTATGGAATAGCGAAAATTTCGGGTTGGTACCCCTAGCGTTCCGCGTCCACGAAACTTCTCGGTATATATATACTATACACGTGTTTGTATGTATTGAAAATATTTAATATGTATACACTCAGAAAAAAGTCTTGTTGACACAATCAAAATTTGGGTTATTATATTATGCACAATCACATTTTTTGTTCAGTCAACCAAAAATTTTGTTGGAATAGTCAAAATTTTGGTTGTCCCAACAAAATTTTGGTTATCCGAACGAAATTTTTGGTTGACTGAACAAAAAATTTGATTGACTGAACAAAAAATGTGATTGTGCATATAATAATAACCAAATTTTGGTTGTTATTTTTCTGAGTGTATAAACGAAATAATACATGAGTGTTGAGACGAGTAAAAATTTTTAGTGGTAAACACGTGTTTCCTATCATCGTATCCGCGAAGAGTGCAGAACAAATGTCGAGACGTCGAGACGCCTTACTTTGGATTTTACTGTTTATTTAAGTTAATAACGCAGTCGCGCTTATACTTTCCGCATGTTCTTTGCAGCTCTTATACATATTCTGTATATACCCTACACAGACCCAGAGGTGGAGGAGTATATTTTCTCGGAAATCTCTGAGACATGTAATATGCGGTTTACTTATTTTTTAGTTTCGTTTGTCGATTTTTTGATATTTTTTTTCCTAGTTTTTTAATTTTTTTTTAATTTTTTTTATGGGCCGATGCCTAACGGATAATGAGACACGATTTTAATGTATTGAAAAAAATGATACTTGCTGTAGGTAGGCACACTAATTATACATATATGTTGCGAAAAAATCGAACAACTCGAATATACACGTCCCCAATTATCAAAGAATCATTATAATCGGGGTAGAGTCGAAATTCCGAATTTCTTTGCGACGTTTTTGTATTTTCAGAAACGTTGAAGTTTAGAAAATTAAAATTCCGAAAGGTTGGAATACAGAGTGCTCAATAGTACTCCGAAAGCCCAAAAATCCGAAAATTTCGGTCTATTTCTCTGCAGGATGTAAAGACGAAAAAAAGTTCATTTTAATCAAGACCCATTTTATCTATTTTAGGGCTGTGCGATTAATCGATTAATCGAGGTGATCGATTAATTGATTTTCCGATTAATCGACAGTTTCGATTAACCGTTTTTCCGATTAATCGATTAATCGAGAAAAACAATTAATTGAAAACGTCGATTAATCGATTAATCGGAAAAACGGTTAATCGAAACTGTCGATTAATCGATTAATCGGGAAAACAATTAATTGTTTTTGCGATTACTCGATTAATCGGAAAATCAATTAATCGATCACATCGATTAATCGCACAGCCCTAATCTATTTCAATCGATAACTTCATGACGTTATGAATAATTGATAGGATTTTGAAACTTTTTTTATTCCAAAAAGTGAATCTCAAGACGATTAATTTGACCACTTATCGGTCTCGATACGATCGATATGTACAGCTCGAGTTATTAAACACTGAATGAACACATGCGTGAATTTCAAGTTCCGGATCTTCAGCTTTCGGAATTATGAACCTCCGGTGTTCTTCGATTAAAAGTCGAAATCGGCTTATTGTGGACTTCCGGGGAATGAAAAACCCCATATTCTAATTCGGAATTTTCACCCTTCAGGACTTTCGAAAATTCGGAACTCAGAGGTCCTCGTGGTTAATATTTGATATTATTCTCATCACAATTCTGAATGCTCAATTTTTTATTATTCTCTTTTCCTTTTCTTTCTTTTTTGCAATTGTAAAATAGAAATCGGCTACGTTATGGAAAGCTAGCCTCGTCCAAGCATATATAACTTCCGCAATTGCGTGTACACGTGCATTAACACACACGCCCTTATATAGAATATATATATAAATGTACGCGTGTTCACAAGTGTCTTCAATCCTCAATTTAAACACAGCGATGTTTTTTTTTTTTGTTTTTTGTTTTCTTCTTTCTTTCTCTTCCAAAACGAAAAATCAATGAAATAAATGGAAATTAATGAATCTAAATTATCATCACACCGGGGCTTTCGGTCTGTTTAATGTCTACACAGAACTGATTGTAAGTTATTCTACGACTCGATCAGATAGCGGTCTCTTTCTCTAGGTATATATACGTATAATATATACCTATAGCTATCTACCTACCACCTAACTCACGTCATCACGTCAGAATTTGAATTGAAATGGTAAAAAATGAAAAAAAAAAAAAAAATAAGAAATAAAATACTTAGTATTTAGTCGAGTGGCCCCGCCAGCCCTGGAATAGACAAGCCCCGATTTTTTTGCTAGACATACTCCTATGTATGTATATTGTATACGTATAGCTACGTGTGTGCCGATACTTCGAAAGAGTATAATATACACATAGTTTAATTCTAAGTTTAGTCTACGGATGGATATGTCAGACACAAATATTATACGTGAAGCACGGGGTCACGTTTTTATCCTACTCGATTAAAATTTATCTACTGTTTGATCTATCGCAGACGTATTTTGGGCAAGCCACCACCAGGGCTATAGGTAGAGAATACAAAGTTGGTCAACCGGTTGTTCGGCTACTGTATTCGGTTTGACGAAGAATCGACTAAATACCATAGCGTTCGTTGCAGAGGAACAAAAGTAGTAGGAAAATGAAAAATCGTCTCGAATGAAAAAAAAAAAAAAAAAAGAAGAAGAAAAATCGAAACGATGTCATTTCGGGGCAAACCAGCTTCTTTTTTTTTTTAAACTTTTACAGAAAATTGTTTAAAATCAAAAAATTTTCTATCTAGAAATGATACATTCAATCAATGAATATCATTGGTTTATGCATGTCCCGAAATTACATACATAAATGCAAAATGCATACATATTAGACTGTGTCAAAAAAAAAAAACGACATCTTCTTTTTGTTCGGGCCCTTTCGAAAATAGTTAGTGCTTAATATAAAGAAAATTGTCCCCAAAGCTTAGCTATGTAGCTCGAAAACAGAATTAGCGCATTTGAAAATAAGATTTCCCATGTATTTCAAATGGCAAAATTTGTTTATCCTAGTTTTATTTTTATAACTCTCTTTATTCAACTGATAGGAATAAAGTAGATATACGGTTTTGTAGAGAATTTTATGATCTACAAAAATAGTCCTTTGGCCCAAGTTGCTCGATTGAACCGTTAACGAGTTACAGTGGTTTAAAAATCATATGTATATTTGATTACTATTTACTTTTCGACAAATTAATTAAAAAAATTTTTTTCATGCATTTTCTCAGAAATTTTTTTCCCTTCAAAACCGTGTATTTACTTTATTCTTATCAGTTGAATAAAGAGAATTATAAAAATAAAACTAAGATAAACAAATTTTGCCATTTGAAATACATGGGAAATCTTATTTTCAAATACGCTAATTCTATGTTCAAGCTACATATTTTTTATTTTCGAAAGGGCCCGTGCAAAAAGAAGATGTCGTTTTTTTTTTGACACAGTCTAATATATATGCAAAATATTTGCTAGGAATTTGCAAAAAATGTCGATTAACGATGTGACCTGTAAATTCTACGACAAGAATTTTATCATCGATTCAATCAATCTATCCAAGGCGATAGGCTCGATAAAATCTGCGGAGATAATTATATGAATCATGTATTAAAAAAAATATGATGAAAACGAAAAATGATTAAATTGCTGTGAAATGAAACCTCGATTTTTCTCTGTATCGTATATACATATAATGATAGAGTGCGTACATATATACTATGTATTACATGTAATTAGAAACTTTGTAGAAATCTAGTGCGTGTCTCGCTCTTTCTTTCTTTATAAATGTATGTATAATAGTTATTCCTGTCTCTCTCTATCTCGTGTGACTCGTCATAAATACAAATGGCTAATCTTATCATTCGCTGAAAATGGTTGCCAGGTTGTTGGAGCCGGTATTAACTCGAGTTCTGATTGGACGTAGGGACGCCCCGTTGTGCTTCTAGTTGCGTTCGAGACGTTGGCGTTGCTTGTAAATACAAATTACTTCGTTTCAGGCACACACGGTCAGACCCAGGTTAAACACCTCGTCTGCCCTCCGATGCATCGCTCGTAGTTTGTGCCGTTCTTATACCTTACGAACGTACCTACATGTGTACATGTACATGCAATATGCATACACATACATGTATACATCAACCTACCTTATACCTTCGTTCGTTAGTTCACTTGAATCGGCCGATTTACGAGTTACGCTTTGATCTGATTTTTCGATTCAAATTTAGCAAGCCATATTCTAAGGGTAGATTCTTTGTCAAATTCTGAGAATAAATTTCCTTTACCAAAAATTCGTGGGCATAACAGTTTCCGAGCTACGGAAGATCTTAGTCGACCAATCGCAGGACTTATAGGTGACGCAGACAGCGCTGCGCATGAGCGGAAGTTGCGCAGTGCCCTTTCTATGCGATCTGTACGCTCTGCGATTGGTCGACTAAGATCTTCCGTAGCTCGGAAACTATCGGTCCCTCGAATTTTCAGTAAAGGAAATTTAGTCTTAGATTTTCACGGAGAATCTACCACCAAAATATAGCCTGCTTAACCTGAATCAACCTGTATATATGTATCATTTCGTAGACTGCATTTACACAAACATAAACACAGATATATCGTTTCGTGTACACTTGTACCTCAGATTGTGATTTATGATCGGTCGACTGAGGTGCAAGCAAAGCAAAGGAAATCGGAGCAGAGCCGAGAGCCCCTCGTTCTACGTTTGAAAAGTAACAAAAGAAATAAACGAACAGAGAAATACATGAACATATTATATATCGAAAGTCTCAGGTGCAAGTCGATCATTGCTATACATTTATGTATAATTGATCGTTAAAAAACGAAAAACTCGAAATATGTAGTCCGTAAAATTGAAGGGAAAAAGTAATTTCACACTTTAAGTTGGTTGACAATTACTTAATTTTTTCTTTCATCTTTTTTTTTTTTTTTTCACTTATTCGAACCTGTTTTCAACGATTTGCAAATACTGAACTTCGAAAATTGGTTTTTGGAAGTATTAGGTATACTAAAGGCTCTTGATAATTTGAACGAATCTACACTTTCTGATCTCTATAGTATCCGGGAAAAAGATCGAAATAGAAATGTGGAAGGGTCTGCCTGACAAATTCGACTGATTATCTCAGAAATGGCTCGATGATAAAGTTTTGCAGAATGCAGATGCTGAGATTTGCAGAATCTTGAACATCAAGCCGTCGCACGTCGTTTAGTCGACACGTTAAGAACACGTTCGATCTTTCGGAATTTTAGACTTTCGGAATTTTTAACTTTCGGAATTTTTGACTTTCGGAACATCGGACTGTCGGAGCCTTGAGCTATCTACATTTCGACCATTCGGAATTTTAATTTTCTAAACTTAAGTCTTTCTGAAAATTCGAAATCATTTAGAATAAATTCGGAAATTTGACCGTTCGGAGCTTTGAAATTTCGGAATTCTGAACCGGCCCCTAGACTTTCGGAACATCGGACTGTCGGAGCCTTGAGCTATCTACATTTCGACCATTCGGAGTTTTAATTTTCTAAACTTTAGTCTTTCTCAAAATTCGAAATCGTTTAGAATAAATTCGGAAATTTGACCGTTCGGAGCTTTAAAAATTTCGGAATTCTGAACCGGCCCCATGAAAATTTGATTTCTAATTTTTTCTTTTACTCCAAAAATTACTGTGAAAAATCCTAATTTCAATGTAATACTCGTTTTGTTTTTCCATCCATGGTTGCATGGAATTATTCAAATTTCTGTTTTTTTTTCTTTTTTTTTTTTTTTTTTTTTATCTGCACTATTACAGTTCTTTGTCGACTTGTATAGGTTTCGGTGTGTAACTCGGTTTCCGGAACTTTTAAAACCTAGAAATACAGAGAAAGAGAGAGCGAGAGCGAAAAGAAGAGGAAGAGGAAGATGTAAAAGGGAGCCGCGTTCGCGCGACCGTGGAAGTTGGTACTGATGATAATGAAGATAACGCGAACTGTGGCGTGAGTCAGAACCGGAATTGCATTTCATGCGTAAACTCGTATATATATATATATATATGTATGATAGTATATTGTACAATATAAATAATATATCAGTCAATTCCTTTACCTGTATACCAATAACAAAAAAATAAAAATAAAATAAAAATAAAGACGTGCTATGAAAAAAATGATCAGATAAAAAGCTCGTGAGGGATGAGCCTAGCAATATGTCTCGCGGAAATATCACGCAGCTTTTTTTGCAGAACTTGAGTCTGGCTAAGATGCTGAGAGCGTGAAGAGAATGGAAGGAAAAAAAGAAAGAAAAAAAAAAAAAAAAAGGAGAAAAATTGAGATATGGTATTGTTTGCGTAACCTTCAAAGCCGTTTCGTTCGAAATATAAAACTCCTTGGGGTCGGTCCCTTGAGGTGTCATTCTGCACGGTCCGGTGAGTGTCAAATCTAAAACTCTATACGTGTTTTAAAACCCCCTTTCCTTTTCCTTTTCCTTTTCCTTTTCCTCTTCCTTTTTCCTCATTCCTTTTTCCTCATTCCTTTTTCCTCATTCCTTTTTTCTCTACACCTTTTCCTCTACTCCTCAGCGAAACAAAGAGCCTATATAAACAAAAGATTTTTCGTTACAATCTTTTCTGTGTCGCCCTTTTCTACGTTCTTCTCTTCTCTTCTCTTCTCTTCTCTTCTCTGATTTTATTTTATTTTTTTCTTTCTCTCGTCATATACTCCTACTCTCCCTCGCCAACTTCCCTGTCTCTATACTTCTTCCTTTCTTTATTTCTTTCTTTGCTTATTTCTTTATTTATTTCTTCATTTTTCATGCCCCTTTGTTTCTCTTTCCGTTTTTAGGCTCTCGTTACTTTCGAAAATAACACCGGAACGCCTCGGACTTCTAAAGAGATCGTTGTCGTCGAGAATTCCTTCTGAACCTTTCGCCTATCTCCATAATCTCTCCCTCTTTCTATCTCTCTTTCTCACACACACACACACACACACACACACACACACACTCTGTCTACGCGGCACGTTTTCATCAAAGAATATTGATAAGAAATCTCTCATTATCCAGACTGAGATTTACTCTCGAAATATGGGTTGACGGCAGTTATAAAACTCAATCAATCCTCTCATATACACTTTATAGTATGTTATCACACCTACATATCGGATGGAAAATTTCAAAGCTGTAGAAAAGAAATTGAAGGGAAAGGAGCAGGTAAATCGGCTGACCTTTATGGACCAGCCTTCGAACTTCCAGCTCAGAAAATATGATCATTTATGGGAGTAAAAATGAAAAGAAATTTTATCAATTTTTCTTTTTCGAATAACTCGAAAACTACTCGGCTGATAGAATCTCAATATCGATCAGTTCTAAGTTGAAAAGAACAGCATCGATTGAGACCAGAATGAACAAAATCCGTTCATTTGTTCTCCAGATATCATCAATTACATTTTTTTGTTTCAAAATTTTGTTTTTTGAAAAACTCGAGAATTAATAAACCGATCAAATCCAAATTTTTATCAGTTTGAAATTGAGAAAAACAGCATCGAATGAGACTACGATCATCACAATCCGTTCATTCCTTCTCGAGTTATCGTTGGATGTAAAATTATTCAACACACACAGACTCAGAGGTTCATCCAAAAATGGGCGGAGGTGATTCTCCAGACCTTGAAACGTGGAGATCTAGTGAAAATTCAATTTTTCATTTTCGAGGAGATGGTATCAACTTTTCCTCTTCAATTTTTGCAAAGCGGAAAGTTCAAAATGCCATTTTTTTCTCCGAACACCAACGATATCATATCGATTTCGTTTTGGCGAAATAGACGATCATTTCTGAAACGGTAACCGCGCCTTTGTCCAACGGGATGGACGTTGATCTTTAAATTCTCGAGATCAATGTTCGTAATGAAATATGGATGAGTACCTACTCGCGGGATACAGAAACAGAAAATTTGTATAATATTTCACAATTTGACCCAAATTATATACCATTTCGTCCGTACATTTGCCTAAAACGGAATATGATCAACCGTTGAATAATTCCGGCACGAATACTATATCATTCACAGAATATTCGTAAAAACCTTCCAAATCGAAATTTTCATCCACCCCAACGATTTTAGAATCTTTTGGCCCCTAAATTTTCACGAACCGATGATTTTGTGTAGATGAAAAAAAAAAAAAAAAGAAACAAATGAAAGTAAAAAATATTCCGGATTCTTCCAATCTTGATGATAAGACTTCTCAGTTTAGAAAAAATTCGAAGCTTCAATGCGTGAACCAATCTAGACTCGTCCCTCAGATTACATTTTATATAGTAAAAGATAATAAAAAAAAAAAAAAAAAAAACACATCATTTGGCAAAATTTGATTTCGAAGTATTGTCCACCGATTTAGCGAGTTTGAAATTTTCTTTTCATTTTTTTTTTTTTTTTTTTTTTTTGACACTGAAAATGAATTGTTTTTCTTTTTTTCGAAATCATTGACGTCAGTTTAAACTCGTCAGCTGAAAATCTCCGCCTGGTAACAACAGTTGATTCTTTTCCGTCTGCCCTCGGCGACCCTCGTGAAATTTCGTAATTCCCGTGTCGTCGTTAGACCGGAAACTGGATCTCGCGTGGTTGGGATGTTTGCCAGGGTCCCGGAGGCCGGAGGCCAGAGCCGCGAATGAGCACGTCGATTAGTACGTACCTACCTACATAGTCTCCAGAATCTTTTCTCTTATATACAGGGTGATCCAGAATTGAAGGGTTTCTTAGTACCAGTGAATTCGTCGTCAAAATCCAAGACGAAAATCATCTATGGTCAAATTTCGAGGGGGCTACTGTTTTCGAATAGGAACTGTTCGAAGTTAGCCAATAGGAAGACAGCGATAAGAGACGATTCCAGGGCCGTAGTGAATCCCACGTGGCGCTTCACGCATGAATTCATTCAGTGTTTAATTACTCGGGTTGTATCGATCGTATCGAAACCAATAAGTGGTCAAATTTATCGTCTCGAAATTTACTTTTTGGAAGAAACAGGAGTTTCAAAATCGTATCAATTATTTATAACATCATGAAGTTAGCGATTGAAGTAGATAAAATGGTTTTTCCGTAAAGAGGGTCTCGATTAAAGTGAACTATCTTTTGTCTTCACATCCTGAGAATTTAATTAGTCCGAAATTTTCGGATTTTTTGGGGGTTTTTGGGGTCTGGATTTTTCGACGTCTAAGCTCTTTGCATTCCGACTTTTCGGAATTTTACAATGTTCTAAACTTTAAAGTTTCTGAAAATTTTAAATCGTTTCATTCTTCGAACGGCTCATTGTCCAGAAACGATCGCCCCCTCGATTTGTCTTTATTGTGATAATTTCCGTCTCAGATTTCGAGGCGGAATCCACTGGTACTAGAAAACCCATTAATTCTGTATCACCATGTAAATATAGAATTTGGCCTTTAGCTTTAAGCAAACTTTACGAGGAATTTTGTTAGTAGTTAGGTAGAAAAGGGAAATTCAAATCGTACACATTTACACGTATACACATCTACAGCTATACCTATAGTAGTCACATACGTTCCAGGGTCTCTGCACTCCGCTCGTTTAACAGAGATCCTTGGCTAGAGATAGGGAAAAGTATATGGGCGTTCGCTCACCCACTTTCGTCGTACGCAATTATATACATCTACATATATATTTATGTGCCGACGTGTGAATATTGCATATATATATATATATATATAGGTAGGTAGTAAAATATAATATTTTTATATAAATACGTACTTCATACGTATACAGGTGCGTATATGCACCTGTAATACGCTTCGAGCATTTTTGTCTTCTTTTCGTTATTATTATTATCATTATTATTATCATTCTTATTATTATTTCAATTATTGTTGTTATTCGGCTCTTTATATTCATTCTAGAAAGCGTGAGACTCTCAAGCAACGACTCTCTCTCTCTACATTACTATCTTCCCCACCTATCGTTCTATGCGGATACCTATACCAAGCTAAGCCCTTCGATTTAGCCTTAGATATACAGGATGATTCAAATTCAACGGTTCATATTTTGAGGGAAGATTCCCCGTGAAAATCTAAGACTAAATTTCCTTTACCAAAAATTTGAGGGACTAATAGTTTCCGAGCTACGGAAGATCTTACTTTAGTTGATCAATCGCAGAGCGCATTAGATCGCTTAGCTAGGGCACCGCGCAACTTCCACTCATGCGCAGCGCTGTCTGCGTCACCAATCAAGTTCTGTGATTGGTCAACTAAGATCTTTCGTAGCTCGGAAACTATTGTGCCCTCGAATTTTTGGTAAAGGAAATTTAATCTTGGAATTTCGCGAGGAATCTATTCGTTTTATTATCATGCATGTATATCGTTTTCGGATACTTATACTGTGAATTTCTTACATACAGTTCAAAACTGAGACTTTATTATACTATACATACATACATCCACAGCATAGGTGTATATACGTACACTCAGAAAAAGGTCTTGTTGACACAACCAAAATTTGGGTTATTATATGCACAATCACATTTTTTGTTCAGTTAACCAAAAATTTTGTTGGAATAGCCAAAATTTTGGTTGTCCTAACAAAATTTGGTTTTCCCAACAAAATTTTGGTTATCCGAACGAAATTTTTTGTTGACTGAACAAAAAATTTGATTGACTGAACAAAAAATGTGATTGTGCATATAATAACTAAATTTTGGTTGTGTCAACAAGACCTTTTTCTGAGTTTATGTGATAATATATTGTACACGTAGCTACAGTCCGCAAATTTTCCCCTTCTCCTATTTTACCCTAATTGTTGTGGTATCATTAAAACCGTCGTTACCATTGATTGGTTGATGCGGTTATTATTACATCCTATTACTTTTATTCTTCCATATGGTATTACTATACTTTACTGCATTTACGACTGTATTATATAGCATATTCATTCCCGAAACTGCATATTGCGTGTCTATCTCTACTATACACGATATTACATAAAACCTTTTAAGACCCGGTGGCTTGTATAGTAGGTACAAACGATTTGACCAAAATCGCAAAGTAATTTTATACCGTAAAAAACAAAGCTTCCAAATATAAGAAAACTACGTAAATATCTTTTATATTATATTACATCCACAAATTAGCCTAAAACTTTTTTTTTTTTAATCAAAAAATCAATTAATTTCATTCATTTGTGGACATAATTTGAAGAGATTTATGTGGGTTCAATTTTTGTTCAAACAACTAATGCTCACTAATGGTAAAAGTTATTCATCGTAATCGGTAAAATACCACCTTTAAATAATATTACTAATATTATGTAACAGACCGCGAATGATTTGTCGCGGTCATTTGAAACGGTAAATAATTTTCCGTATATCCAACTCGTATACAGACATATAATACATACATATACATATGATAATACCTATAGTCGTGTATAATTATTGTTCTACCATATACATAAGCTGTATTATCGTTAGCCACGTAGGCGTACCTAAATACGTACATATTATAGATACCTATATACAGTTATAGTATATACATATATATATTATATACGCATATTATATAGTGCGTACATCTCTTCTCTGTGGATGGAAGGTATACATATAGGGTATTCTACGTCATTTAAATTAACTATACAGGGTGATATTACACGGACATCGCAGTAATGCAAGTCTCGGACGGTCAGGCGGCTGATAAACATGTAGTACCTAAGCGAAATTACCAGGTTCGCCGCTCGACTACATATCGACGCCCGATACGAATAACAGCACATTTCAGATTCCGGGTGAAAAAGAACACGTTTCAAATTCCGGGTGGAAAAGAGCACATTTCAGATTCCGGGTGGAAAAGAGCACGTTTCAGATTCCGGATGGAAAAGAACACGTTTCAGATTGAGAGTGAAAAATAGCACGTTTCAGATTCACTCGAAAACCAGCACAATTTAGGTTGAACCGAATATTACTTATTAGCAAGTGCCAGGTAGGTTTATTATAAGATTGAATTAATCATTCAATGATAAAATTGAATCGAGTTTTTGTGCATAATTGTGCATTTCCAATTTCATAATAAACCTACGTGACACTTACTAATGAGTAATATTCGCTTCGCCTGAATTGTGCTAGTTTTCGAGTGAATCTGAAACGTGCTATTTTTCATTCTCAATCTGAAACGTGTTCTTTTCCATCCGGAATCTGAAACATGCTCTTTTTCACTCGGAATCTGAAACGTGCTCTTTTCCACCCGGAATCTGAAACGTGCTCTTTTCCACCCGGAATTTGAAAGGCGCTCTTTTTCACCCGGAATCTGAAATGTGCTGTTATCCGTATCGGGCGTCGATATTAGGTGGGTGTATAGTATAGTCGAAATTCGATCAACGCGATCGTATAGCCGCAGATCGTAGCCGTGAATTTTTCTCTTCTTTTATTTCTCATCTACGATCTGTGGCTACGATCGTGTTGATCGAATTTCGACTATACCTACTATACCTACCCAATAGTCGAGCGGTGAACCTGATAATTTCGCGTACATGTTTATCAGCCGCCTGACGGTCGGAGACCTGCATTACTGCGACGTCATTGGAACATCATCCTGTATATTGACCATTACGGTTTCAATTTTGATTCACGATTTTCTCACGATGTCTGGATTTTGCAAATTTTTATTCCGATCCCCGATATTTTCAATATTTCGGGAAGGTTTTCAAGGCTCGTTATACTATATCATCGTAAAAATAAAAAAAAAAAAAAAATCACTAATGCAAGTAAAAAAAAAAAAAAAAAAAATGTTACCATAGAATACCCCATACATATATGCATACATATATATTTATACACACATGTATTACATACATAGGTATACGAATAAGTATGTAGCTATATAAAACGCTGGCACTATACTAACAGCAACATCCAGTACCCACTATACACTGTATAGGTACCATAATATATAGTACCATGTAGCAGAGGTGCTGACTTGTGTGCGAATGTCTCGTGTCAACGACCCGCCGCCCTGTACCGGGCCGCAATGCTCTCTGTACGCACTCTCTGTTCTCCATAGTAGAATGGCTCTCTTATGTGTGTCACGCGAATCGGCCCCTCGCGTGCTGCAACGTGCTGTTAGCAAGGAATACGGTCTTCCTATGTATATATGTATGTAACATATCTATATATATGATTCTCTGTATAAGACACACATACACACGTACACATATATATATATATATAGACATTCGCACGTATGTTTTCGTTTAGATATAATAGATAGTATATATATATATATATATATGTATAGAAAGACTTTACAGAGCGGCCTCTACTCTGCGTAGAGTAAGAGAATGGCAAGAGGTTGCTGGTGGATCAGAATCAGGAGAAACGAGATGAAACTGCAAGCGATTACTACGATTTCTAGTATTTTAGCCTTGTAATTAAACTGACATCCGATCTTTCCGTTATAGGTTCATCATCCAATTTTCGATTCTTTGTTAATTTTGGAACAAATTTTGAATCATCTTCTATCAATAATGTATTCTTATCATCGATATCAATTATCGAAACATTTCATTATACCAGTTCCGAAAATTTCGACTTTTTTTTATTCTAAATTTACGTTTCATAATCCGAAATGTCAGTTTTCCAAAAAAAAAAAAAAAAAAAAAAAAAAAAACAAAACTACATTTTTTTTTTTTAGCAACATAGACATTTGGACGATTGTGTAGTTATCTGTTAGAAAAACGATTTTTTTTTTTTTTCACTAGGTACATATTTCAATTTCATTCGGTAAATTACGAGGCTTCAAAATCGACGATTGAAACACTGAGTTCTTAGACATTGCAGAAATTTTCGTTCGGCTATAAAAAAATCTATATTGTAAAAAACCAAAAAAAAAAAAAAGAAGAAAATTCTTAATGCTAATTAGTGTGGCTCATAGTCATAACTCATAAGTTCTAGGAATATGGTAAATGATCGATTTTTGTATCGAATTAGGCTTTTTACTAAATGAATAAGTGATATCGTATAATTCATTTTTTTTTTTATCATATCCTGAATCATCATGGCCTAAGTAGGCCATTCGTATTTTAAACTAATACAGGTCATTACAGATCTTATTTCACAGTTCTATTAGACGGTATCACATGTCCCACAAAATTATTATTCACTTCAGCGACTAGCTATACGCTCGATATTTCCAAACTCATTAACGTATATACATATTAGGGTGTGTCGAAACAAATCGATATTTCTTTTAAAGCTGTTCTTCCAAATTCCAATACGAAAATCACTAGATTCAAATCAAATATTCAACCTCTCGAAAGGTCCCCTCATATACTGTCATTCGAGTCTGAGTGGTACCTGAATCGACAATAAGATTTTCCATTTGATTAAACCGCAGAACCTTACATCGATTCATCAATGTTCGTAGGTATAACTTGACAGGGAGAAGCTCCCGGGGGTCTTTTGGGTAGCTGATTCCGAATCTTAGGTGCAAAATTCAAAATTTATATTAGTCGTGGAAATTTGTCACGGAATTCCGAAATTTAGACATCAGATTCAGAATCAGCGACCCAAAAGACCCTCGAGCACTAAGACAGACTTTCGTACTCCTTTTTCCGGTCAAGTTATTTACAGCGACTTGTCGAGAAATGATCATAGTCCGAAATCAATTTATTTCATAACCAAAGTTCGCATTTCACATCAAAATATTTTTCTTTTTCAAAATCATGTGTCGTAAGGATTTCAGAACACCGTTGGACCGATTCAGGTCATCTTGGATTCATTTTCTTCAGAAAACAAATCCTCATCATGTGAATGTAGGAATTTTGAAAATTTTTCGTTTTGGCCAAGTTATTTAAGAAATGAGTGATAATAATTTTTGCAAATTTGGTAAACTGATCATAACTTGTGACATAATTTTTTATTTTTAAATTCCTACATTCACGTGATGAGGATTTGTTTTCTGAAGAAAATGAATCCAAAATGACCTGAATTGGTCCAACGGTGCTCTAAAATCCTTACGACACATGATTTTGAAAAAGAAAAATATTTTGATGTGTAATGAACTTTAGTTATGAAATAAATTGATTTCGGACTATGATAATTTCACGAAAAGTCGCTGTACTGGTCCTCTTAATAAGTTTGGCATTTTCATGAAATGGAAAACCTTACTGTCGATTTTGGTACCACTTGGACTTTAATGACAGTGTTACTCTTTTGAGAGATTCAACAGTCGACGTCATTCTAGAGATTTCTGCAATCAGAGATCGATAATAAATCATATGTTCATAGGAATGAAGTGAAACGTCATTTTTTTAATCTCAATTCGATCTAAAAAATTAAACTACAAATTTCTTATCGTACCACTTAGCTAAACACAATCCGTTGTTCTTAGGGCATAGACCTAGTCTTGAAGTCTCTGAGTCTATACGACAGCCTAGTTAGTCTCCTTGGCCCGTTCGCTCCCGCGACTTTCAAAATGACGTATGAGACGCGAGGACGGCGTTCTTCGATCGTGTATAGGTATATGAGTCACGCGACGAGATGAACGTTCGATCTGCTTCGAAATGTCAGACGTATGGAGTACTTACCTACCGATCTATTGAAGTCAGACCTTCTCCTCGGCTTCTTTCTCTCTATTTCTATATCTTTCAAGATCCTCGGCACGCCCACAGTTGCAAATAAAATTGGCGTCAGGATTCAATTTGAATATAGGTTTGAACGGTTATCTTAGATCGTAAACCGCTTTTATATACTCCATTCGTTTATAGATAGATAAAAATAAAAATCCACGTTTCAAATTAGAAACATTTCCCAAACTGCACAAGTTCTGTTTTATGCCTGCGAATTTATTTGCACGAACTTGAGTCGCCGATTTTCTGTTCTACTTCCGACCTTAGAAACCAAAAATCGGTAAAATCGTAACAATTTACGTTTCTGAAATATTGACGACCCGAAAGCTTATCCCTTCGAATATCATGCGCGATAATTATATTTCTGAAAAAATTCTTATCGTTTATCAAGACTGATCCGAGTGTATATGAGGTATTCCACGCCGTTTCGAACGGTCAAAAAAATCACCGCTTCCGAAAAAATCGTAATTTGGTCCTCGAACACAACTATATCGAAAGAATTTTTGTGAATTTTTTCAGAATTTTCGGATTGCATTTGTGGATTTTTTCCAAATTCCAACTTTTTTTACAAACTTCCGTATCTCAGAAGTATAAGATCCTACAAGAAAATTTATGAGACACAAAAGTTGCAGTTTCGAATCAACTTTCTGAAAAAATTTTTTTGTGAATTTCTCGAATCCCAAAAATAGCAATTTTTATCAAAAATACACAAAAATCGATTTTTCAATCAATACGTCACCTTCGATTTGCCTCGATAAATCACAGAAAATACTCTCAAGTGTGGAGAACAACCCCGTATTTTTTTTTAGATGGTCGGCGCAATCGTTTGGAAGATATGCTTTATTAATTTTTTTTTTTTCTGAAATTTTTTTTTGTCTTCTGAGAAAAAAATTAATAAAGCATATCTTCCAAACGATTGCGCCACCCATCTAAAAAAAAATACGGGGTTGTTCTCCACACTTGAGAGTATTTTCTGTGATTTATCGAGGCAAATCGAAGGTGACGTATTGATTGAAAAATCGATTTTTGTGTATTTTTGATAAAAATTGCTATTTTTGGGATTCGAGAAATTCCCAAAAAAAATTTTTCAGAAAGTTGATTCGAAACTGCAACTTTTGTGTCTCATAAATTTTCTTGTAGGATCTTATACTTTTGAGATACGGAAGTTTGTAAAAAAAGTTGGAATTTGGAAAAAAATCCACAAATGCAATCCGAAAATTCTGAAAAAATTCACAAAAATTCTTTCGATATAGTTGTGTTCGAGGACCAAATTACGATTTTTTCGGAAACGGTGATTTTTTTGACCGTTCGAAACGGCGTGGAATACCTCATATATATATATATATCTAGTAAATTATAGTGATCATTAAGACTGATCAATACCGAGATATACCATCTTGAAAGATCGAAGAACACGCAGAGGTGCAGTGAGGTAGATGCTTGACTGACTACGCCGAGATATACCGTTAGATTGATCTTGATTTCTATTGCAATTATTTTTTTTTTTCTTCTTCATCTTTCCGGTGTGCAAAAAAGAGAATTTGAAATTCGAAATTGTCGATATAGTTTCGATACATTCTGAAAAGAGAAGAAAAAGAAAAAAGAAATAAGTGAAAGACGAACGAAGATACAAAAATCGCTCGAGGATATGGTTTGTCAGCTTTCAAAACCAGCGACTCAATCATTATTATTATTAGTTTGGAATATATTTTTCTAACTATGATTATACTTTCGGATATAATTTACCCGAAAGATCTACTTCTTTTTTCCTATTTCTTGTTTCTTGTTTTACTGGGTGATGCGTTGTTTGAAGTTGAGTTAACACGACGTGTACATGTGTATACGCGAAGTTTATTTCCATAATATGTATATGTTTTCAAATGTTATACCGAGAATCCGAGTTTTACTTTGCCAAGTAATAATGGGCGTGAACCGCCAGCCCGCGATGTAGGTATTACGATTTACACGCGAAAAAATCGCGTTGGAAAAATCGAGTCAGATAAATCCTCTGTCTGATAGGTACCTACAGCGAGGTATAGATAGAGATAGAGGTAGAGGTGGCTTTTGATCTGATCTAATTTGTTCTTCACTTTAGAGGACGATAATAGCTCCGGGCAAATTGAAAAGTACCCACATCAATCTAAGCCTCGAAATAATTCAGAGAAACTACGACTAGTATATTATGCTGCTGATGCTGCTGTTATGCTCTTGCTGCAATGTGTTAGTATGAAAGGCCAGCCGATATGAGCAATCGAAAAAATTATACACAAAGAATATTAAACCACGCAAATTAACATTTGATAGTTATACTATACTCAGTAGAGAGATGAATCCGGACGAAGAGATTCGAGGAGGTGCGCGGTGTTGACAATTTGATACCGATTTTTGGTACCGGTTGTTTCGTTTCACCGAAATATCGGAACTTCGGTGAATACCGAAAAACTGACGTATCAGTGTTCACCGGAACATGAGAATATCGGTACACATCGAAATACATAGTTGAAAACCGAAATTTTGATAGACTGCAATACACCGATTTTCGGGGAATAAAAAAAAAAAAAACGGAAAAATAATGGTGAAAATCGAAATACTCACCAGGCCCTATGTAGTTGAATATTTCGGTATCCTGCAGCGAATATTGGATGTTGTCTATTGAAATTTGGGTATTTCGGTATTACAGAATTTCCAATAATTCGGTACATACCGAGTTTTCAATATTTCGGTATCGGTACTGACACTCGATTTCCATGTACTGAAGTTCTGCTTTTATTTGGCCAATTTTCAATTTCAACATTTTTGAACGTATTTTGAAGCTTTTTGCGTAAATTAATAGGAACAAAAATTATACAATTTTTTTATTTTGAAAATGCCAAATGGTCGTATAATGGCGCTGACAACCTTATGACATTAGACACACGAATACGAATCTAGAATCTAGATTCCAGAACGATTAACTCGAAAATTCGTGAAGTTTATATGTTTTCACATTTTTTCGTTGCCAATTTTTTTCTTCTTCTTTTTTTTTATCCACTCTGCCAATTATAGCGAATTATTATCAATATGGCCAGTATCTTTGCAAGTTCAGATCATATTACAGATATCGTTAATTCCAATTAGAAATTGTTTATATCTGATTAAAAAAAAAAAAAAAAAAAAGAAAAAAAGTCGATTATCTCTGCTCTAAATCCGTTTTTATACATTTTTATTCATCATTTAAAGGATGAAAAAAGATTCAATCAAATATCTCCAATATATTTGCGAATATAAATAAATCCTGTAAGAAAATTCGCGATGATATATTATACGCTTGTAGTTAACATTTGTACGAGTTGTTTCACTAGCATCACGATTTCATGTCGAGGTAATATATTTTTTTTTCCTCTCTCTCTCTCTCTCTCGCGTTTTCTTTTTTTCTTCTTTTTTTTTTTTTTTTTTTTTTTTGTATATAATTTCTTCTTTTTCTTCTTCTTTTTTCTTCTTATTTTTCTCTTGTTTTACTACCGTTCAGAGCTTGTCCGACGCGTACACGCGATATATTTTCACGATGCATAGCATTACCGGCACCGTCCGTTGCATTCACGTCATTGTTTGCGATCATCGCGCGTAACGAGGACACGTCCAAATGTTCTTTGATATGTAGGTAGCCTAGGTAGGTGCGTTTGCAGGAACAGGACTAACTAAGATATACAGGATCAGATATACATCCTCTTAAACAAAAACCACAAAATGATCATTCTACTCCATACAGATAAGTAGAATACATACAATGAAGAAAAATGAAGAAAAAAAAGTCACGGAATATAAATCACGAATTTAAAAAATTTCGCGTTACAATTCTGTGACTGCAAATTTCACGAGATACGAATACTATCCATATATATTAGGGTGTGCCAAAAAAAAAAAAAAAAAAAACATTCTAACGCACATCAACATTCCGGTAGAGCATCTCAAATAAAATATCTCAGCCAAATATGAGCTCTTAATATTGATATTTAGAACTGCCTACTTTAGTTACTAATTTTAGTTACTAAAATAGGCAGTTCTAAATATCAATATTAAGAGCTCATATTTGGCTGAGATGTTCTATTTGAGATGCTCTACCGAAATTTTGATGCGCGGTTGAAAAATAAATTGTTTTTCCCCGAGTCATATGACTCTATGACGCTATGACTCAATGTTTATAGGCGAATATCTCTTAATCGGTGAGAGTTAGGAAAATTCTATCTCAGTACTTTTTTGTAGAGCGTTAAATTTCCTATAAGAATCTGTATTCAGATAGTTTCTAAATCAAGCCGGTTACGAGAAAAAACAATTCGAAAATTTTCCGATTTTTTTTTTTTTCACGTGTCATTCAAATCAAAAATGGGAAGACTGAGTTAGGCAGTTCTAAATATCAATATTAAGAGCTCATATTTGGCTGAGATATTCTATTTGAGATACTCTACCGGAATGTTGATGTGCGTTTGAATTTTTTTTTTTTTTTTCTGGCACACCCTAATATATATCATCATTAAATTTAATTATTCAATAAAAATTACTATTATAAATTTGAAAAAATATGTATATCTATAAAATATGAAGGAATTTTAGAAACAGATTCAGGAAATGATAAGTATGTATTAAAATTATACAAAAATTAATGAGACATATTATACAGTGAATAAAGTTTCACCGCATTTTTCCAGCGTCCCTTTCTTCTTCTTCTTCTTCTTCTTCTTCTTCTTCGTCTTGGTTTTTTTTAATATTCTTTCTCATTTTTACTTGCGTAAGCTCATTTGACAGTAAAATAATAATCAATCTTTTAATGGTAGCCATGAAAATTATAGATACCCATATATAGGTGGGATGTAGTATACGTCTTTGAGGCATATATATATAATATAGGGGAAGGTGGGGCAGAACGGACACTAAATCCAAAAAAAAATAATGTCGTTGGAAATGATTTTTTATGAAATGTGACGACATATTTTGGATAAATAATGACACAAAAAAAAAAAAAAGGAAAACTGAATTATTTTTTTTCACTTTTTTAATTTTTTTTTTTTTTTTTTTTTTTGTGTCATTATTTATCCAAAATACGTCGCCACATTTCATAAAAAATCATTTCCGACATTTTTTTTTTTTGGATTTAGTGTCCGTTTTGCCCCACTGTCCGTTCTGCCCCACCTTCCCCTATATATATATGTACATTATACGAATATAGAATTAGGTGCGGTTGGTCGTATAATAATTTCCGACTAATTTTTATACAGTAAAAAAATAATGAACTGTGACAGAAAGCTTTTTTGGGGTTGAGGTGCGTATTTTTAAATGCCACGTTCACGTCACGGAGGGAAAAAGAAGCAAAAAAATTAAAAAAAAAAAAAGATAAAAAAATAAAAGAAAAAAAAAAAATTACAGAGTATATAATACGGACAGAAGCGGTATATAGATATATGTATATATAACAGCCTTGAGTTTATTTCCTGAATATCTTCCGCAAGGTTAACTTATAATTAAAGGGCCACCGCGCGGAGAAAACGGAGTTGAATGACCTCGAAGTAATCAGAAGAAAAAAAGAAAAAGAGAAAACGAATTGAAAAAAAAAGAACAAAAAAAAAAATATGTATATATGCCCACCTTTCAACGAATTAAAACCTCCGCACTTTGAATTTCAACGACGCGCGTTAATTAAGGCGAGATCAATCAGGCCTCCAGGATTAGCCCCTTTTATAACCGGCGAGCTCTTTAATTTTGATGAAAGCACGTATAGTAGGTATATAATATATATATATATATATATACCTACCTCTACCTAAATTACGTATAAATTTATTATATATCCTTTAAATAATTGGGGAAAATAATTATCGCTCCTACTAATTTTTTTCTTTTTTTTTTTTTTGTTTCTTTTTCTTTTATTTATTTTTTTTTTTTTTGGTTTGATCAAAGAAATAAGGTCAGTTTTTTTTTTTTTTCATCGCTATTTACTCTCTCGCGGCTGAATGAAATAGCTAATGAAATTTATTCCGCGTATTACACGCTCCCTTTGAAGGCATGCAATTTACTTTTAAACAGTTTCCGCGATACACAAACCACCATCATGGGTTTGAATAAGCTATTCCTGACGAAACATTTATCTACCTCACCCTGCGCGCCTCCATGCACGGTATAATAATTAGAGTTTCTAACTCTTCCTTCAAGCTGCAGTGCGCTCGGTTTAAACTAGATATATATATATATATATATTATATATATGTACATACCTATACATATATAGCTAGTACCTACAAGCTTTAAATTCGCGAGTCGTATTTCCGTGCAAACTTTGAATACACAACCACGCTATGCAATTTTATATCTATAATTATAACTTATATATCTTGATTTTAACGCACGAGCTACATGTAGCTTCATATGAGCAAGAATTTAGTGCCTTTTTTATCATGAAGAGAAGAAAACGAAATTAACACGCCATCTAAATCGGCTGGATCTTGAGATACAAGAGTTTATTTTATTTTTAAAATTTTGCTTTTTGAATAACTCGGAAAATATCCAACCGATCGAATCCAGATTTTGACCAGTTCTAAGTTGAGAAAAAAACGCATCGATTGAGACAAGAATGAGCGAAATCCGTTGATTAGTTCTCGAGATATGATGAATTAATTTTTTTTGTTTGAAAATTTTATTTTTTCCAATAACTCGAAAACTGTTGCACCGATCAAATCCACATTTGGATCAGTTATAAGTTGAGAAGAAACGCATCGATCGAGACCACGATCGTAAAAATCCGTGCATTACTTCTCCAGTTATCGTCGGATATAAAATTGATCAAACACACCGACCGAGGCGTCGATCTAAAAATGGTCGGAGGTGCTTCTGCAGGCTTCAAAACTTGGAGATTTGGCGCAAACTGGATTCTTCATTTTCGGAATGATTCTATAAACTTCCCTTTTCCCATTCTTCCAAATGCAGGAAGTCAAAAATTGAATGAATAAAGTAAAAGGTGAAAAGCTAGTTACGCAATTCTCAACTGAATGAACTACATATGGATATATAAATAGGTATTGTCTATGTCTGTGCAGTGCGGGAGTTTCGCTTCTAACTTGGCAGCCTGAAGAGTGCGATAAACTTGATGGCCATCGAGTTACATAATTGTATAATTACCACTTGACTCTTGCTGGCTGAAATAATTCTGAGAATGATTCCATACATCCATCTATTCATCCCCACCATTTCATCGCTCTAATATACATTACTCTACTATATTCTAAGAGAGAAATTAACAAATTAATTGAACCAGGCCATGCAACATGTTTCAATTCATATTTTTATTAATTTTTATTTTATCAACCATAGTCAACCCTCGTTCTTCTCTTTCCTCATCATCCATCGATATAGTCTTTGTTCGCTGATCAAACTTTCGGAATGACATTAAAGCATCGAAATTTGACTAGGTCAGGTATTTATACGCGAAATATCAATTTTTCAACGAAATATTTGACATTCTTTCTTCATTATCGATTCATTTTTTATTTTTTTATTACGAATCAGTTCAAATTTTGATGAAAATTGCACAACGTTTTACAAAATTACTGGTAAAAGTTGTTGAAATGTGAAGCAAAATACAAATTTCGTTTCAGTCTATGTAATGATGTAAAAAATGTATTCTAATTATGCTATAAGAATAACCGATTATATCGGCGTCGGTTTATATTCTCATTGTATTATTGTATTGTATTATTTTTTTTTTTTTTTTTCAATTTCGTACGTACATCTAAATCTAATCCATAATCCGACTTCGATATGTATACTTTGAAAGGAAATTTTTCCCTTCTTTCGCGATGAATTCGAAAAGAAAACTTTTGCCTCAAAGTCTAGTATAGATTTGAGTGAATATCAAAGCTGTAAATCTGCAGCCGAGACGATCCGTAAAAATTCCCATATTTCAACATTGAAATTCAAAATGGCGACTCGGATATTATAGTAGAACCAACGCAACGCCGTGAATCTGTGTGCCAAATAAATTTCACATATCTTATAGAATACGTTTGAACATTACAATATGTATATGCGATTTTTTATTTTCAGAAAATAAATTATCATTTTACTGTAAAAATTGAAAAGATAAAAAAAAAAAAAGAAAATCACCGGAACTTAGTTTATTTTTTTCTCTTTCTTTCTTTCTTTCTTTCTTTCTTTCTCGATCTTTCGATCTTTTCTATGTATATCAATCATTTTTTCATTCTAACAGAAATGAGATGAAATGAAATGAAATGACGAAATCACTCGAGTCTCAGTGAATAACCCCTCGTAGCGTGTGATCTCAGTTCTGTCCGCGGTTTTTGCTAATATACCTAACAAATAATAATCTGGCACCAAGGCACCATTGGCAAAAAAAAGTTTCGCGGTTAGGTCTAGACTATGAGACTAGCCCAAGACCTTGGGGAAGTATTTTTCCCTTTCTTTTCTTTTTTTTTTTTTTTTTTTACGTTTCCTCTTTTTTCTTTTCTTTTTTGTTTGTAACGGCAGATTTCTTCTCTTCTCGGCTCGCATAGGCCAAGAGTTTGATTCGAATTCGTCTTTTTATACACCAATCCGTATTTTACATTTCAAATTTCGGCCCTCTATTGTTTTTCACTGAGTTATGGCAGTCGTCCACGATTCCTTACATCAGAGACGGGTTAAGAATGGCGCTGACGTAACTGTCTCAGTTCTGTGTATATATATATATATACACATTATACATACCTATATATATGTTGGTAGCAAAAGAGAAGAAACTCGTCAGCCAGACGCTCTGGCGTCCAAACACGACCAGTTTTTACACCGCCCAGTCTCTCAGAGTCCTCTCATCTCCTTTTCTCTCTTTATCTATTTATCACTCTGCCGATCCCTTCACGCGTCGCGACGCTTTCGTACCTATATACCTATGTCTATACATATCACAGATAAAGTTAAATCAATTATTCACCTATAAAATATATAATAGCTGGTATTTAAGGGGACCAGTACAGCGACTTTTCGAGAAATGATCATAGTCCGAAATCAATTTATTTCATAACCAAAGTTCATTTCACATGAAAATATTTTTCTTTTTCAAAATCATGTGTCGTAAGGATTTCAGAGCACCGTTCGACCGATTCAGGTCATCTTGGATTCATTTTCTTCAGAAAACAAATCCTCATCATGTGAATGTAGGAATTTTGAAAATTTTTCGTTTTGGCCAAGTTATTTAAGAAATGAGTGATAATAATTTTTGCAAATTTGGTAAATTGATCATAACTTGTGACATAATTTTTTATTTTAAAATTCCTACATTCACATGATGAGGATTTGTTTTCTGAAGAAAATGAATCCAAGATGACCTGAATCGGTCCAACGGTGCTCTAAAATCCTTACGACACATGATTTTGAAAAAGAAAAATATTTTGATGTGAAATGAACTTTGGTTGTGAAATAAATTGATTTCGGACTATTATCATTTCTCGAAAAGTCGCTGTACTGGTCCCCTTAATACAAACAAGTGGGTGTTAGGGTGATCGTTAGAAATTAAATTTTTTCAGACATCCCCTAAAGAGTTTCTTTTTTCGTATAAAAACGTGAGTGAAATTTTCTTTTTTTCTATTTTGTGACATAAATGATAATAATAATAATGAAGTTATTATTGTATTCAAATTTTGGAAGCACAATGTCAAATTCGTGATCTGCGATCAAAAAGACCTCATGGTACAACTTTTTATTCGAATCCGTTCATCCATTCTCAAGACATCATCATTTTTATTTATTTTTTTCAGAATTTCGTTATTTGAATAATTCGAAAATTAATAAACCGATCAAAACCAGAATGTAATCAGTTCTAAGTTTGGAAAAGCCGCGTCGATTGAGACCAGAATCATTAAAATCCGATAACTAGTTCTCGAGATATCGTCAGACAAAAAAATTGATCCATCGAAAAATGATTGGAGGTGATTTTCTAGACTTCAAAATCGTGGAGATCTAGTGAAAGCTCAACTCTTCATTTTCGGGGTGAAGACAATAACTTACTCTTTTCTCTGCAAACAGAGATAGGTATACCTACGGGAAGTTAAAAACCATGAGAAAAAAATTATCCAACTTTTAACCAGCTCCGGAAAGTAATTTGCGGTTATAAAGTGCTTATAAGCACCCGACTAAAATTTTACTATTGCACATGGAAACTCGATAACGCACGGCTGGATTATAGTAATGATAAATTATTGGATTCAGCTTGCTTCGTATAGGTAGGTATATAAATAACTTTGAATGCACTTGTATAGAAGAAGATAAAAATTTTCAATTTCAAATAATTTCACTCTTTTTTTAAAATTATTCATCGTTTATTCAGCTTCAAGACAGATCGCAAATTTATTACACTCAGAAGAATAACAACCAAAATTTGGTTATTATATGCACAATCACATTTTTTGTTCAGTCAATCAAATTTTTTGTTCAGTCAACCAAAAATTTCGTTGGGATAGCCAAAATTTTGTTGGGTACAACCAAAATTTTTCTTTTTCTTCTTTCTTTCTCTGTTTCTATTTTCTGTATATAATTTGACGTATCGTTTATTCAATTAACGTAATTTGGTTTTATTGCAATAATGGCATATATATAATACAATAACTGATACTTATAATATGTACAGAGAAATACAAAGTTGAGGTGAAAGAAAGAAAAATGGAAATAAAAAGAAGAACAAAAATGTTGCCATAGTCGTAATAATTTCGCGGTATTGGTATAGTAAGTGGGTGTAAAATAAAAACTTAAAAACCCGTAATAACGAAGATGAAAATAAAATGAGAATATAAAACGAGTTTCGGACGTGAAGGTTTAAGAAGAATGCTCTGCCTCGTTTATAAGAGCTCGCGAAATTTAATCTCTTCTTAAAATTGCACGCTCTGTACAGTGTACACCATATATATATGTGTCTTATGGTACGCTATATAGGTACGTATAACAGCCCATGAGCAATTCAACATTGTATACAACAAAGTTGCACACATTAATTACGCGGGTCCGGGCCGCACCGCGCCTCACCGCATCGTGCCGATTGGAATACGAGCAAGCATGTATGGAATACGCGTTTACGCTTAATTTATCGTAATTACATACTGCACCACTTGCACACTTGCACACTCAGACACGTAACCAACGTTGGTGATCGTCACCCCAGGCATTCGACGCGATCGGACCGTGTAATTACAAAGATAGCGACTCAGTCGCAGTGCTGACGGCTGATCAATGATTTCCGAATAATCTAAATGCGTAGATAATTTATATGCATGTATAATTTGATATATCATTTTACTTATTTGGCGTAAAATTTTTCTTTCTTTTTATTTATTTATTTTTTTTTTCACAAATCAATTTTCATTGCGTCAAAAATATTTAACGACGATACTTTCTGTTCGTGGTGTGGCGTTCTTATTTTTCGTATACATGCACCTATATGGATATTATAATTTGAAACGGATATTTATAATCGAATTAAAACATTGGCAAAAAAAAAAAAAAAAAATTTAATTAAATTAATAAATCAAAGTGCACACATAGGTATGGGTCGTCGAATTGATCCCGAGAAATTTTTGACTTGAAATATTTCTAAGACTGTGCAATTTTTTGGAACAAAGGCTAGGTTCCATATCAAATCGCACAGCAATAGGTCGGGACGAAAAATTCAAACGATTTGAATAAAAGAGAAAAATATCATTCCATGGCAAATTTGAATGACCCATATATTTTTTTTTACTTTTGTTGAAAAAAAAAATTTGCGTCTTCCTGTAAAGATTTTACGATTTTTTTTTTTTTTTTTTGCAGATTTCGTAAATTTCTAATGCTAATACTTTTTGAAATGCTCTAACTTTAGAACCAATTGACGGATTCAGATCATATCTTGGACTCGTAGTTTATTCGACTTTATGGCCGTAAAATTAGATTTTTGAAAATTATATGTACTCATGTTGCTACCGCGATTAGAAATACGCTTTTTTTTTTCAACTTTTGACAAATCCAAGCCATGAATATTCATCAAATGTCAATATCATTAAATCTGATATCGTTGAAAATGTCATACTGTAAAAAAAAAAGTGTGATTTATTGTTGTTTCGGGAATAAACGATCATTTCAATAAACGTTTTACAGTCTAGTCGTAACGAAACCGTATTCCTCAACTCCAACCTTTGCCTGTGTTCAAATTTCACACATTTGCTGCCATTGCAAAAAAAAAAAAAAAAAAAAAACACCAAAAAATGTCTTTACACGACATTATTATTTCTTAGAAACAGTATTAATAGGCAAAAAATACTAAAATCTCATTTGCCGACTCTAATATCTTTTGAATCAGTTTTTTTTTTTTTTTTTTTTTTTCTTTTTTTCTTATGTCTCCTGTGAAATTTGGTCTAGCTGCAGAGAGACCCGAGTTGTTTCGCAATTAGGCGGTTCGTATTATAGAATATATACTTTCTCTAATTTTATTTCGGCGTAAACAAAAAAAAAAACAAAAAAAAAAAACAAAAAAATTGAAGAAAAGAGAAGAAAAAAAAGAACACGAAACAGGCTAACGTAGTTGAGTTCTTAGTTTATTTACCCCCTTTTTCACACTTTCACTGTCTACCGGTCAGTGAACACGACCCAGAAGAATGATCGCGGATTTCTCTATCCAATTTGACGTTTCCGCCGCGGCGTTGAGACTCGGCGTCGGTCGTTTTCAACGACGAACGTAGTTATTATTTATGCATGTAATTAGCGACGAGTTTCGAAAAGATCATTTACTCATTTAATGCAATTTGTCAAAGCGAAATACTCGAAATTGAGATAAAAACCTGGGGTTTTGAATAAAAATTTTTCTATATATTTGGAGACCTTCTGGCTCATATGGAAGCATTGAAATTTGGATATGACCGAATCAAGGACCACCCGAATTAAATGGGTGCCATTATTCCAACTATGTTGTGTTAAGGAAACCATTCTGCAGACCTCATAGCTTGAAATTGGTTTTTACACAACCCATGTCAATATGTTTCTTCGATATCAAAAAATTTCGCTAATTTTATTAAACTTCAATCTATAAATTACTCAGTCGTATAAAGGAACGGAATTCGTATCAAGACTGGGAGTGATCATGTTTTCAATTCAATCGCAAGAAAGAAGAAAAAAAGAGAAGGAATTCCAATTTTCATGGTTTAGATTATTATCGCGATTTTTCATTTCTTGGTTCCTTGCCACCTTTTATCTTCTTCTTCTTTTTTCTATTTTCTTTTTCTTTTTTTTTTTTTTTTCCTTTTCTTTTTTGAACCGTATTACACTTGTCGATATTTCTGTGGCACCGATCACCACTCACTCAGTACCCCGTCTCTCCCCTTTCGAGGTGATATTCTATTTTGAATCTTTCGGTATTTTGAGAATTTCGCAGAAAGATCGGTGAGCTGAAACGTCAAGATGGCGTACGTCGACCTTTCAACGCTGGTGGAACGGTCGTCTTAAATATATATATATATATTCGAGAAGAAATCAAACCCTAGACGTGTAGTGTAGCACGAAACGAAGCGACGTATCCCAACGGCCGTTAGCTAAGAGTCAAGCGACCAACGTCAGTGATGAATATCTCTGGACAATCGCCAACCGGAAACTGCGGTCACCTTGTTAAGTCGCGGAGGACTAACTCCGCGAATTTTAAAACCGTATACCTGATATAAATTTTCTAATAATTTGCTAATTTGCTAATTCCGTCATGTATTTATATATATTTGCTACATGAAATAATTACACGGCGGTAAAGTTATACGGAAATTTTCGTATCTTTTCAACATCTGCAGCCAAGCCACATGTATTCGCTTAGCCATATAAGAAGCGCGAAGACAGAAAAACGCGGGACTAGTATAATATAATTATATAATTGAACGGAATTATTGACCAAATGACGCCGGCACGTCTACCGACGAATTTTTTGGCCATACGCCACCCGTATTAACGACACGGCTGCTGACCACGTTAACGAGATGCATGCTTCGTTAAGAAATTTTAATTATCAGACATTTTTATTCACCCCCGCGAACGGAAACTACGACGTAGGTAGGTATGAGGCACATCATGAATATTGTGTGTCAAGTCGACTTCACTGAGCAAAAAAGTTCAAAAATCTGTTCAAATTAAAAAAAAAAAAGCTGAATCAATTGACAAAAGTTTCTTTCTCATTGAAAGTTCGCGACTTTTCAGACTTTTTTGTGCTTTTGGATTTTTGAAATTTATCATATCTGAGCTCCTTTTATTAATCAGCGGCTCGAAAAAGTTCCTATGTACAAAATTTTCAAGAAATATTAATGAAAGGATGAAATTAATACTTCTTTCAACTTCAGAACTATTAAATCGATTGATTCGAAAATTGGATCGGATTTAAGTTGTATCAAATCCTACCGATTGAAGAAGAAATGGTAAAAATCCGTCGACCATTTCAATCAATTTCCGAATCAAATTTTTTTTTACTAACTCGTTAACTAGTGCATCGATGTGATTGAAAATCTAATCAATTCTAAGATACATAAAACCGCATCGATCGATCTAAGGAAAGTTAAAATCCGTTCATTGGTTATCAAGATATCATCGAACGAAAGGATTTACCTTAAAAACAAGACCAGATTCAAAAAATGGTCGGAGGTTATTCTTGGGCCTAAAATTGTGGGGATTTAGTGAAAACTGAACTGTTCAATTTCGGGATGATTATAATAACTTCCTTTCTCAAAACGGGAAGTATAAAAAAGTGCAGAAAGACGTCGTATGGTTTGTATATTTTCACAAGCCGGTGCGGTGCGGTGCGCCTGCATCTCTGCATTATAGTGAACAAGATGACGAAGACCTGAGTCTGGTAAAACCACTGTAACCACAGCCAGATTCCAGATGTCGTGAGCTTAAACATCCTGCAGTAAGTCGAGCTGAATAACCAGCCGATATTGCCGTTGGTGGATCAGGATTGATACATATACGTAAATATGGCGATTGTTTATTATATCCGATCGAAGAATCGTTGAGAAATAATTTACCCGCATTGCAGTGCAATCCAATGCAATGTATCGGTTGAAATTACACTCCTGGAATCGATCGGCTCCTACTAATCGACAGTCAATTATCAATTCCGTGGGAAGAGGATCGGACAGTCAATAAATCAGCCGACTGCACTTTCAGCGGAAAGCTTAATTCCAGACAACCCAGGCTTACACTGATACAAAAGTCGAACAGGACCACCCAGAACTTGAGCAGAAATGCCGAAATTCGTTTTAACTGTTCATTGGGAAAGAAGATTATCTGAATCCTATAACAAGAATGAGGTAAGCTTCTTCTTTCTTGGCTGTTGAATCTCATCAACTATCATTACGTAACTCATTGTCAGACGGCGTTTGACTTTCCTTGGAAGCAAGCCATGAGGAGGTAAAATAACGCCCAGCGAAATATGACGTTTCACCGAATCTTGACATCGCTTGGGCCGCCAGATTGTTCCGTCCAAAAAGTTGCGTGTACAAGGTACATTTTTAAGTTCTTGATAAGATGCAGCAAGATTTAGGTTCGTCGGGTATAAGTCATTCCTTTCTTCATATGAAATTTAGTCTTGGATTCAAGTTTCTTGAAAAATTCGATAGTATTAGAATTTTTATACACTTTCTTACGAGTTTCGAAGGGCGTTTCTTCATGCTACACAGTCTAATACGATGATATGAGATTTCCTATCGAATCGCACAGAATCGAATCAGTTCCATGTATCAGCGGAAGAAATGTGCCGACATTCTGGTTTATCAGTTTCTGTACTTTGTTTGAGACAATCTTCGAAACTGATATCCGATAAAACGCGAACTTCGTCGAATTTGCTGGGGCTAACCACTGCCCGAAATTATTCGTGCCACAGATTTGAGAATTTCATCGTTATTTCGTAGATTTGAAACAAGTCGGAAATGTTTGTCCGACGTTTGCGCGATTTCTTCAACGTCTCGATTCTACACAGATTTTGCGAATCCCTCAAATATTTCACACAAATATCTTTCGAATTTTGAGGGTTTCTCCAGGGGTTTCAAGAATTCTTCAAAGGTTTCAGGCATTCCATGGGATTTGGGAGAATTTAACAGGCTTCATACCCCACTCCGCGCCACAACTTGTGAGCGAAGATTAAACCCTCAGATTTTCACAAAATGTTGTAAGATCTGATACAACGAAGATAGGAATTTATCAGAAATTTATCATGCAACAAATTTCATGCAAAAAATATATCAACTATATAATTTCGATGTAGTCATAATAATATTCATGATAGAAATGACTTGGAAAAAGTTTATCCCACTTACATGACTTACATATCTCGCGCCCGTAATCAAGTTTAACAGAATCATTCTTGCCATAGAAGTCAATTTTTCATCAAATCAAGAAACAGATGTCTTGTTTGCTCTCGGTCAATAACAATGATTGTGCCTTGTAGCAGGAGCAGCAGCAGCAGCAGCAGCAGCAGTGAATCTGCACGCTCAAAGCACGCCGTGAGTCGGCGTTTCGTTTCACCGATTGCTTCTATTGTTGCCAAGGGTTGATCCCATCGTTGAATGATACATCTGCGTCTATATAGACATCCATAGGTATAGCAATAGCACCGTTTTACCGTTTCACCGTTTCTTTCCCGGTCTGTGATGGATATCCGAATGTTTACGTTACACTCAATTGATCTCTGTCAATAGTATAGCCTCCAGTCATTCACCCGTTGAGTTTAAAAGTCCCGATAGATAGATATAGATAGAAACTACTCCGGAGGAGGCCGTAGCTGCAGGATACTTCGATCCACCCACCGAAGGGTCAGCAAAGGCCAGAAAGATAGCCTTAAGCTGAAACAGCTGTTTCTTTTATCTCGCCGGCCCCATGGCAAATACCTGGAAAGGATATCGAGTTTCTAACTGTTTTTTTTTTTGTTTTTTTTTTTCGATCCTGCAACGGCATTGATGTCACACAAACCATCATCTGTAAAGAGCTCGCTAATTTCACTCCAGGAATTCGAGACATTTTTATTCTCCGAAGACTCTATGAGACTTTCACGATTATTTTGCATTGGGAAAAGAAAAAGTGGCTTTCCACGTGTTTCGAAAATTCTCCTAAACCGCAGATGAGATCTGCGGTAAAATTATATAGTCTTTCGATTTTTTCGGTTCTTCGCACATGGTTCTGTGAACAGTTGTACCTTCCTCGTTCTATCTTGTATCAAATAAAATTTTCATCATTTTTTAGATGATTAATCACTGATGTCCACGACCTACTAAATATGAGAGTGATTCGAAGAAGACCTTCAGGTGGTTTGAGAAATAGCGTGGTAACGATGCTCATGGAGTTTGTGGAATATCCCACACCGGATCCCCGTCAGTTTTGAACTTTGATTTCTGTTGTAATAGAAAAGGATGAATTCGTAGAATTCTTGGCCATTGGATACTAAAAGTTGAAAGCCATGGTCGTTTGCGAGATGAAATCAAACAAAAAAACGAGTTTGATATACAATATTACGCACAAATCTACGTCCACTGTGAACGCTTTAAGAAAAAGTCTCTTGAAATATGGAAACTACATTCATACCGAAGCGGCAGAACTCATCACAGCATAAATATATGAGGCTATGAAATCTGCTCTGCAGAATTACTCGTCCAGAAATAACAACCAGATTTTTTGAATTATTTAAAAGATGTTTCCAGATTCCAGAATTACAACCTCACATACCTACCTAGCTACCCGCATTCTGTTTTTGGATGTATTCTAAACTGCTACCTATATAAAAAATGTAAAAATCACCATATAAATCCGATAAAATTCTACTCTTCAAAAAATGAAACAATAATTTAGTTTTCCACGTCCATGAGCTGGAGCTGGGTTGAAGTTTAGAATTCAGAAGTCCCAAATTACGGTGAAAATATTACAGACTCACAGTTTTTGGAAGGGATGTATTTTTCCCGAAAGTCTACATAGCCGATACGAAAAACTTTGAAACGAAGAACACCATAGGCAAAAATTCCGGAACTTGAAATTCACGCATGTGTTCATTCAGTATTCAATAACTTGGGCTGTATCGATCGTATCGAGACCAATAAGTGGTCAAATTAATGGTCTTGAGATTTACTTTCTGGACAAAAACAAATTTTGAAAATGAATTTATCGATTGAAGTAGATGAAATGGCTTTCCGTAGAGAGGGTCTCGATTACAATGAACTATTTTTTGTCTTTACATCCTGAGAAATGGACCGAAATTTTTGGATTTTTGGATTCCCGAGGGTCGGAAGTTTTGAAATTCGGAACTTCGACCCGGCCCAAGCGTAGGTATATAACGCAGTGGCACATGGAAGAGAGATGGGACCTGATAGAAACTCTTTTGGTTACCGTTTACCTATACTATTAAATTTTCAGCATCGCTGCAGTTTCCACCACCGGTTAGAGAAATATACGCCTTAAAAGGCTATAACTATAAATAAGGGAGCGTTGTAATTCTCTCCACGCTAGCTCTGGCCGACCGAAGATTCATAGTTCTATCCTAGCACCAGTATACCTACGTGCGGGTCGTCCTATTGCGACCTGCTGACCTCTGCAGGGTAAACCCCAACCGGACAATCGACCAGGGCCAGGGTGAAGGTCTCGACGCAATTTTTATCCCTACAGACCTACGACGTTCCTTTTCATTTTTCATCATTTTTAGGTAAACAGGGTGTTTTTCATTACTTTATAAGCTCGACTGCAGTCTAAAAAATTTAGATTTTCACTCCGAAGTCGAATGTCGATTTTTTATTTATTTTTTCATGCCGTTCTCTCTGAGATAATTCGAACAGTTTCTTTTTTTGACAGTACAGAAAAACTCGAAAACTTATAGATTCACGCAAAAAAAAAAGTGCTGTGAAATTTACTATGTGAGCAGTAAATATAGGGACAGCACTTTTTTGCAGTAGAAATTATCACAATAATTGCAGTATTGGGTACATTGGAGCAAATGGCCTTCAATGTCTACATGAGTGAATTTCACCACAATATTGTGATAATTTCTACTGCAAAATAGTGCTGTCCCTATATTTACTGCCCACATAGTAAATTTGACAGCACCTTTTTTTTTTGCATGTTGATTGAAATCACGAAAGGCAATTTTCCGACCGAAATCAATATTGAAAGTAAGTGATGGGCCGATTTTCGATCTTTTATTCTCGACGACAGAGAGAAGAAAAAAAAGTGGGAAAGAAAAAGAAATTGAAGAAAGGTTTCCTTTTGCGTGTGAATGCGCAGGAAGAGATATCTTCCTTTTTTTCCTTGAATTGTGGATTCCGGTATATAATCGATGTCTTTGAAAGTGGTTTGGCATAGAGAAATTCTATCTGAACGTTAGCTCTCGGCTTGGGCAGGCCAGGCCGTCTTTAACAACGCATATGCAGTTCTATATACTTCGTTTCGAAATCTATCACACAAGGATGAAGGAACCGTTCGAAGGAATTTTCCTCCAGCCCCTTTACTTCTAAGGGTGCTTTCGCCGGGGATAGCGTAAGGATTTCTCTTCTCTTCTCTTCTCTATGTTGCCTTGGAAAATCCTCAAAAGTTTATGGTGAAAGCCAGATAAAGATAAAGACAGGCGGTATATAGTACCTATATATACGTATACTACCTACCTATATCCATCAGGACGCGTTTCCTTTGACTCACAAAGCTCCACAGTTCGCCGTTTAGTTGAAAAATGAAAATCGTTGAACCCGGTATTGAGCCTACTAACCGCAAGTGCCGTGAGGAGACCACCAAATTTCAAAGCCAAAAATTACGGTCTACCTTATACCACCTATACCCTAACCACCAGAAATAGTCCTGGGACCTAGAATTTCGCCAGCCTTGAATGGAAACAATAATTTATCCTTGAGACACCCTTAGAGATTTGGGGAAAACGCGAACCACCATCGTTATGTCCCCTTTCTTTTTTTTTTTTTTTTTTTCGGTCTATGAAAGGGTGCGGCTACAATTCATATAGATATTTCAATGAAAATTTGCAGCCATATGTTGAGAGTTTCTCAAATTTTTACGTCCAAATAAATTTACTTACAATTTTTCGACCTCATAATTAATTAATTCATCTATACGCACTAGGGTGTGCCAAAAAAAAAAAAAAAAAATTCAAACGCACATCAACATTCCGGTAGAGCATCTCAAATAGAATATCTCAGCCAAATATGAGCTCTTAATATTGATATTTAGAACTGCCTAACTCAGTTTTCCCATTTTTGATTTGAATGACACGTGAAAAAAAAATAATCGGAAAATTTTCGAATTGTTTTTTCTCGTAACCGGCTTGATTTAGAAACTATCTGAATACAGATTCTTATAGGAAATTTCACGCTCTACAAAAAAGTACTGAGATAGAATTTTCTTAACTCTCACCGATTAAGAGATATTCGCCTATAAACATTGAGTCATAGCGTCATAGAGTTATACGACTCGGGGAAAAACAATTTATTTTTCAACCGCGCATCAAAATTTCGGTAGAGCATTTCAAATAGAACAGCTCAGCCAAATATGAGCTCTTAAAATTGATATTTAGAACTGCCTTCAATGTCTACATGAGTGAATTTCACCACAATATTGTGATAATTTCTACTGCAAAATAGTGCTGTCCCTATATTTACTGCCCACATAGTAAATTTGACAGCACCTTTTTTTTTTTGCATGTTGATTGAAATCACGAAAGACAATTTTCCGACCGAAATCAATATTGAAAGTAAGTGATGGGCCGATTTTCGATCTTTTATTCTCGACGACAGAGAGAAGAAAAAAAAGTGGGAAAGAAAAAGAAATTGAAGAAAGGTTTCCTTTTGCGTGTGAATGCGCAGGAAGAGATATCTTCCTTTTTTTCCTTGAATTGTGGATTCCGGTATATAATCGATGTCTTTGAAAGTGGTTTGGCATAGAGAAATTCTATCTGAACGTTAGCTCTCGGCTTGGGCAGGCCAGGCCGTCTTTAACAACGCATATGCAGTTCTATATACTTCGTTTCGAAATCTATCACACAAGGATGAAGGAACCGTTCGAAGGAATTTTCCTCCAGCCCCTTTACTTCTAAGGGTGCTTTTGCCGGGGATAGCGTAAGGATTTCTCTTCTCTTCTCTTCTCTATGTTGCCTTGGAAAATCCTCAAAAGTTTATGGTGAAAGCCAGATAAAGATAAAGACAGGCGGTATATAGTACCTATATATACGTATACTACCTACCTATATCCATCAGGACGCGTTTCCTTTGACTCACAAAGCTCCACAGTTCGCCGTTTAGTTGAAAAATGAAAATCGTTGAACCCGGTATTGAGCCGGTGTTTTACCCTCTTCCCCCCCCCCCCCCCCCCCCCCCCTATAATACACCCTGCTGTCCGCCAACTTTTCCCCATTTTAATTGACTCGGACGATTTACTGCCGATATTAGGGTGATACGGGAAAATGCTTTGAGTAAAAGTTATACCCGCGTCAGAAAGGGGGGGGGCTTTGATAGCTATGCCTATGCAGATCCTCCGAATGATTATCATTATTCGTGGTGTTTTTTCTTTCCTCCTTTTCTCTTTTTTTTTTTATTCAATTTTTATCCGGATGAATTGGGCGGAAATTGATTCTCTTTAAATTCCGTGATGAATCGTTCGCCCAGGAAGTTATATCGATATTCAATAATCCTAATTTCAATTTCCAGTGTGTTAAATAACGTTGTATTATTTTTTATTTTTGTTATTTTTTATATTTTATCGGAAACAAAAAAAAAAAAAAATTAACGAATGGAAATAAAACTAGAACGATATTATTATATCCTGCACCGTTTCCTGCAGTTTCAGCTGCGTGTATAATGCGATAGGTATATATATATATAGGTATAGAAGATAATTAACCAAAGCTGCAAAAATTAAAAATATAATCGAGTCGACTTTTCACATGAATGTGTATTTTCTTTTTTATACATATCACACAGACCGAAATTCGATAGTAACAAAAAAAAAAAAAAAAAAAATCAATAACCGACAAAATAATTCTATGAGATAAAGATTTTTTTCTAATCATTTCAACCCGTTTCGGATTTAGCGCATGAAATTTCAATTGCATTTATTTTTTGACCATTTCCCATCAACCCCTGCATGGCTAATGATATTCTGGTTTTTCTTTGTTACAGGGTTCTGGCACGAATTCGAAACCCTCCAATACGGTCGTAAGTAACAATCTCTGATTTAGTATATATAATAATAATAATCGATCTTTCCCTCACGGGAAAGTTGTCGTCATTAATTAACCTGTAGCTCAATTATTTCCCGCGACCTATTCCTGAGGGATTTATATATACGTATAGTATAATAAATTCACCAATTCGTCCACAAAAATTTTAAAGGTTTACCAGATCGCGAAAATTCGTGAGTTCGAAAAGCTTAGAGGATGAAAAAAAAAAAAAAATTGTCAAGTAGTTCTCAAATTTTTGTGCATTAGACGAAAACAAAAACGAAAGAAAAATAAAAAAAAATGCAAAAATTTCGCGATATATTTAAACGTCGAAGTGCTACTGCAGAATTCGCGAATTTAATTCGTAGCCGAAAGTCGGTAGCATCCGTTCGTTTTTCATTTCCTCGTAAACTTTGGTACCGAATGACTCGCTTCTCGCTGCGATGCCGCATTCCATGCCGCTCCGGATCTATGGGTTTACCCGAATCCTCGAGACTTTAGAAAACCGTAAATCTGATTTAACTCTTCGTTATGGTAATCGTAAATACGACCTTAACTTTACTTAAGGTCCCAATAAGCCCGAGCTATGTATAGGGTGGGTACCTATACCTCTTTCATCGACCCGCACTAAAACCCTCTTTCATTTGCCTCTGGCTCACGCAATTTCGGGATCTGAAAACTTCGTAAAGTTGATAAAAATCGATTTTACCGGTTATAATAAAAATCTTCATTCATTTTTCAGTTTTTACTTCATCATTAAATTTAATCAGCGTCATTCTTGAACAGCTACCTATATTGCACACGCATCTATTTTATTCCGAAATCTGGGCGTGTTTGTATAAGTAAATTTGAAATTAGTCACCCCTGAAGTGGGTGGGTTGATTATGCCTATTTCCTGCTCGTTTATAACATTATATAAACCTGGAGGAAAACGTCCTTGTCATCCATAAATCTGCATATTAACCCACGGTATAATACCTACCTTATACCTACGATAATGATAATAATAATAATAATGAGATTAATAAACGCGTAGCAAGATCCTCACGGATATATATATACGTAATATGGGTAGAACGAAATAAGATTTTCTGTATTATTTATGGAATTTTGTACTGCTATTATACCTACGCGCGAAGATCTAAAGGGTATAAAAGGAATGGAGACTGTCGCCAGTTTGTCTGATATTTTTGTGGCCAGCATCCAAGTAAGACGTACGCAAGTTGCGTACGATATTTGGGGTGGGAAGAAGAAGAAGAAGAAGAAGAAGAAGAAGAAGAAAAGGATGAGAGACGTTATGCAATTTAGAAACGGAAATCGCCCACGCATATTTCGCATTGGCTTAATGCCGTTTTATATATTGCGATGTTATTGCGAAATACAAAATTTTCATAGTTTTAACAGCTTTTTAAATCTCACAAATTTCATCGCCTCATTCCCTCACTTTGGGGATAAATTATGGCTGATATACAGGGTGGTTAGGGCTGAACGTTTCATATTTTTAGGAGAAGATTCCTTGTCGAATTCTAAGATTAAATTTCCTTTACCAAAAATTCGAGGAAACAATAGTTTCCGAGTTAGGGAAGATCTTAGTCAACCAATCGCAGGACTTATAAGTGACCCAGACAGCGCTGCGCATGAGCGGAAGTTGCGCAGTACCCTCCGCGTTTGGTCAACTAAGATCTTCCGTAGCTCGTAAACTATAGGTCCCACGAATTTTTGGTAAAGAAACTTTAGTCTTAGATTTTCACTGTGAATCTAAAGTAAGCCGGAAATATGAATCACCCTGTATATCAAAACCGGAATAGTTAGATAGAAAAATTTGAAATATATACGAGCTTTAAAATGATACGAGAAATGAAATAAAGCGGTAAAGTTTAGCCGAGTTAAACTTAAAAGAAAGTTTTTTTGAATTTTATTCGCTGATTTATATATATATGTCACGTGAAAACGATCTCATGGCTTTTCCATGGATTTGAATTTACATATTTTATACTCAAATAATACTTAGGGGATCAAAACTCTGAATCTTATTCTGCAAAATTTCTCGATTATTAATTTCCTCTATCTACTTGCACAGAGTTAACTTGTGTGTTTTATGAACTTTACTCTTATGCAAATAGGATTATAATTTCTTATATATATTATTGCATTAAATATCTGAGTAGACTTGTTCCATTCGTTTAGCTATACTCTTTGCCAGCTATTAATATCAACTTGAATTAATCAAGTTAATATAATCTATACAATTTTTCGTATATAGGTTCCTATAAGCTAGATATACGACTAAGAAACTTTCACGATCGTTTTATATCCTGTATTTCTTTTTCTACCTTTTATTTTTAATCTCTACTCCTTATTAATAATCCACGCAGCCCGTTTCCCTCGTGGGACATCTCATGGCTTACCCTCGAATTTCTTTCTACCCTCTGAGTACTCGGTGGATTTCAAACCTTAAAACGGTACGGAATCTAATTAAGAAATTTTCCCATTACTTTTAGAACCACTCTCAAAGTTTATTTTTTTATTTTCCTGTTTTTTTTTTTTCTCCAACGATCTTAAGATCCCTAATATATTAATACAGTTTCAACATCACTCGGTTCAGTCTTTACATCATTCTCTCTAACGCTCAAGTATTATTATAATAATAATAAAATTAAAAAGAATTGCTATATATTATGTATACAGACGAAGGAATGAATTATTTAGATGAAAATGAATAAATAGAAAAAAAATTCTACGTTTGATATTTTCTTGCGCAAGACTCTGTAAAAAATTAAAACAAAATAATAATAATAAAAATCTTCGTTCCTTTTATACGCAGATGAGTCGAAAGTGGGATTTTTTTCCTTTTTTTTTTTTTTTTCTTCTTCTTTTTCATCCCATATTTCCATCTGCTTTGAGACGTACCGTTGATGCAAAAAAAAAAAAAAAAAAACAAAAAAAAATATCACGTGTGTTACGTCGCTAGAAATCCGCCTCATACTTTAGCCGGTTACAAAATCGACGATTTTTTGCTTCCGAAACTCTTCAGGATTTCAGTGGAGACGCGATAAAGATGCCAAGACCAACGTGCGGCGGCCCAGCTCTCTTCGGTTTCTGCTACGATATTCGTTATATTATGTATACGTGGGTATATAGAGAGAACACGAGAGCTTATAGTAAAACAGACGCACAGCCTATAGATACTAACCGCAAGTGCCGTGAGGAGACCACCAAATTTCAAAGCCAAAAATTACGGTCTACCTTATACCACCTATACCCTAACCACCAGAAATAGTCCTGGGACCTAGAATTTCGCCAGCCTTGAATGGAAACAATAATTTATCCTTGAGACACCCTTAGAGATTTGGGGAAAACGCGAACCACCATCGTTATGTCCCCTTACTTTTTTTTTTTTTTTTTCGGTCTATGAAAGGGTGCGGCTACAATTCATATAGATATTTCAATGAAAATTTGCAGCCATATGTTGAGAGTTTCTCAAATTTTTACGTCCAAATAAATTTACTTACAATTTTTCGACCTCATAATTAATTAATTCATCTATACGCACTAGGGTGTGCCAAAAAAAAAAAAAAAAAAAAAATTCAAACGCACATCAACATTCCGGTAGAGCATCTCAAATAGAATATCTCAGCCAAATATGAGCTCTTAATATTGATATTTAGAACTGCCTAACTCAGTTTTCCCATTTTTGATTTGAATGACACGTGAAAAAAAAATAATCGGAAAATTTTCGAATTATTTTTTCTCGTAACCGGCTTTATTTAGAAACTATCTGAATACAGATTCTTATAGGAAATTTCACGCTCTACAAAAAAGTACTGAGATAGAATTTTCTTAACTCGCACCGATTAAGAGATATTCGCCTATAAACATTGAGTCATAGCGTCATAGAGTCATACGACTCGGGGAAAAACAATTTATTTTTCAACCGCGCATCAAAATTTCGGTAGAGCATTTCAAATAGAACATCTCAGCCAAATATGAGCTCTTAAAATTGATATTTAGAACTGCCTATTTTAGTAACTAAAATTAGTAACTAAAATTAGTAACTAAAATTAGTAACGAAATTAGGCAGTTCTAAATATCAATATTAAGAGCTCATATTTGGCTGAGATATTTTATTTGAGATGCTCTACCGGAATGTTGATGTGCGTTTGAATTTTTTTTTTGGCACACCCTAATATGCACATGATTACTCTGATGAACAAAATTTTACATGAATATTTTAGACAAGTGTGTCAACAGTGTGAACACACGGTAATTGTATTAGATTCATGTAAAGTATATTTTTTCCAAAGATTTACCTCATTTTTCATAAATATTTCGCGTTTACCAATCTTGTTTTTGCATTATACATATTCGCAAAATTTTCTCGAACGAATCCAATATATCCGTTGTTCAATGTGTATTGACTGAGTATATATATGTCGAACTTAAATCCTCTCTCAATTTTATATACCTAAGAAAAATTTATTCTGGAAAGAAGAAGAAAAAGAAGAAAAAATTCTTGCTACTCTAAAGCAATCGAAAGAAAAATGGATTTCAAGGTATATTATACAGAATATGTATAAGCCCTTAATTTATAGGGAAAAGATGAGGCAATAAAGAAACGTTTATTTTCTGTAAAGGACGTAATAAAAAGTGAAATAGAAACAAGAGCCGGATAATAAAAGGTGAATATGATAAATTCCGATTTGGAAGAATTTAATTAAAAAACAAAAAAAAAAAAAAAAATGTATATTTCACTAAAGAAGCGGTTAGCGAGGGATGGGGATATTTATTTGACAGTAACTGTTAACGTTGACGGTGATCTCTGCCGGTATAATAATACGAGAAACATCTCGGACCACTAAAGTCTGTATTTCTTCCTTTTTTCTTCCCTTCCTCCTCCTCCTCTTCTTATTCTTCTTCTTCTTCTTTTTCTTCCGCCACAGACCATCTCTCTAGACGGTATGAGGAAAGAAGAGAGAAAAATAAAACGAGAGAAAGAGAGAAAAAGAAAGAGGGGTTAAACGTATAGCTACGGGATTGCGTGGTCTCCGGGACTGGGGAACACAACAAAGGAAATGCCACCGTCGAAACGCGATACGCCATCATTTCCCGTGACAAACGCCACGGAAGCCGAACCACCGCTGGTTTATTGGCCCTGTTATTAAAAGGAACGAAATAAAGGTAGCCAGTCAACAACCACGATGCATAGTCAGTAAAAGGAAACGGAAAGGGATACATGACTGGGGTATAAGAATTAGCAGAAAAGGGAGACGGACAAAGAAGTCGTCGTGGAAACATCGGTTTATAGTTTACATAAAAACGTCTTAAAATTATGTTTTTCTACTCCATTTTTTCACCATCTATATAGATTCTAGTCTCGGTATAGAATTTCACACCGAAGAGTTCTAGGTGCGAACTATAGAATTTGAGGATCGATCGCAGTGCGTGTACCGAATTTCTTATTTGCACCTAAAAGTGATACTAGCTAGGTACATCTGTTCTGATCAAAGGACCCCGCACATTTCTTATGGGAACTGGCTTTCCGATGGATTTGGTTGAAATTTTCAGGTTTCGTAGTTCATGCGATGCTGATCAAAAGTTACCATTGCCACAACTTCCAAAAGTGAACCGTTCGACCTTGGTAAGCGGTTGAAGTTTAAATTCCATTTCGTGTAGTATCAGTTCCAACCCAAAAGTGCTGGTATTTTGCAGGCAGGAATTTCCGTTTGGTGTACTTTCCAACTTTTAACCCGGAACTGATTATCAAATAGCTCAAGTACGAAGTGATGAGTCGAAAACCCTATACTTAAAAAATCACCTAACGGTAAAAGCGAGGGGCTATTCATTCACAGATCAGGGGAAACGCGAGTACAAATGGATCGATTTTAAACCTCAACCGCTTACCAAGGTCGAATGGTTCACTTTTGGAAGTTGTGGCAATGGTAACTTTTGATCAGCATTGCATGACCTACGAAACCTGAAAAATTCAGCCAAATCCATCGGAAAGCCAGTTCTCATAAGAAATGTGCGGGGTCCTTTAGGCTTAAACTAGACTTTTGAGATTTTAGTTTGGACCTCTACATCCTAAAACTCAGAGAGACTTCGATCGATCTTTAACCGGTTCACTGGTAAGGGCACATATATGTGCAACGTGGATATCTCAGAGATATTATCTCTGTCAGTTTTGAACGGATTTGCATCAAACTTGATGTCCCCAAGTTTTTTGGGCTTCATGTTGAATACGAAATTATTTCCTTTCACCAGTTTCGGCACAAAACGTTGATTTCGGGTCCACCAGTGAACCGGTTAATAAAACGTATTGCGAACTGCTTGACGAGTGAATTCCAAATCTAAAATGAAATTGATCATCGAGTTGATTTTTGGCAGAATTTTTAGGCCGTGAATAGAATTCGACAAATTTGGTAGGCAGAATTTCAAGTGCGAACGCTGATTCTGATTTCCAACTCCTGATCCTCGCGCAGGACGTGATTATATGCTAAAACTGAAGAATGATGGAATTGAGACTTAAGAGGATGAAACTAGAACTTCTATCCTGACTCGGCTAGTTTTGGATATCTTTTTTTCTTTATGAAGTTCTCTTCCTACAGCCTGGTTATCGAAACGTGACGAAACCGTTGACGGATCGTACGAGGAAGTAGAAGTAGATACAGTAGTGAAAAAAAAAAAAAAAAAAAAAAGGAAAAAAAGGAAAAAGGAAAAGAAAGAGTGACTGTTTATTTAACAAACGATCTTTTTATCTCCCGTTTTATATCCCCAAATTAAGTCCCTATTCATTCTCAATTTAGTCCACTGTTTTATTATACTTTTTCTACTCTTTTATCTCCCGATCTCTTTGACGACACAATTTCGACCTTTACGACTAAACCCAACTCGCTTTTCCCCATGGTATTCGGTTTTATGAAACTGCTACCTACTTTTCTGATCCTCAATTAAACAACGAAATTACTTTGACAACTGGCCCTTTTTCTCCCTTTTTTTTCTCTATCTCCATCACTTTCGCAAAATTTAATTTCAAATTGCAAAAAATCTGGTATTATTCCTTTCTTTTCTCACTTTTCGTCACCTCAGCCATAAAAAAAAAAAAAAAAAAAAAAAAAATTATTGTTTTCGGTTCAAACATGACTTTCGATAATTTCAACGAATCTTCACATCTTCGGATCTCTAGTGTCCATAAGGTGGAAAATTTTCTCAACCAAATTCGCAAAATTATGTCAGAAATATTAAATAACAAAGAAATGAAAATATCTGAACTCTTGCGTTTATTTACGAAAAGAAAATTCGACTTTTCATTTTTTACTGCTTACCAAAATTCTGGAAATGTAACTTGAATAATTACACCGGTTTTTTTTAAGCCGATCTGAAGAATCTTGAAAAATACTTTTGACTCGTTCTAAATTTACGAAAAAAAATTACAGATTTTTAGACCGTAATTTTTTTATTTTTTTTTTTTTTTTGCTCTTTTACTCCAAATAATCAAAATATCAAATGACAATTGAAAAATATGGCTAATCTCGTGATTAATCTTAAAACAAATGAAAAATATTTCCTCACTACTCTGTTGTCAAAGTTCGGTGATTGTCACAGGTATTTCTATTTATTTTTATTTTTTTCTCTTTTCTTCCATCTGTTTCCATTTTTTTTTTTTTTTTTTTTTTTTTTTTTCATTTATTTTCTCGTTTCCGATATACCGGGGTGCTGGTGCTGGCACGACACCCGCGTAGCAACAGTTGTTACAAAGAGGTCACGCTTCGGCAAACATGTTTCCACCCTCCCCGACGTCCTTGCCTCGTCACGTCAGCCTCCCGGGGTTCATCTAAGAGCCCTTATAGATTTTTCCTCCTTCTTTACTTCCTCGATGCTTTCGCTCTCTCTCTCTCTCTCTCTCTCTTTCCTTCTCTCCCCGATTATGTGAGGGGCGCGAGATGTCGTGTATTTTTTCTTTTTCTTTTTCTCTCTCTCTCTCTGTCTCTCTCTATTTCTTTCTTTTTCTATCGGCACTTTTGAAGGGGCTGTATGATGTATATAACATATAGGTATATTCCTGATCGTTGACAGTGTGTCTGAAAAAATCAATCAATCGCTGGATTTCTTATTTAATTTAATTATTATTTTATTTATTTATTTTTTTTTTTCTTCTTATTATAAATTTAAGATCTCTGAGTGCAGGGTGGTGTAGGTGTGGGTATAAAATATCGCTAGGATAGCTGAAAATTCCGGTCCTTTAGTTATATATATTAAATGAAATTCTTGTCACGTAACGGGGTTTGATAAAGTTGGAATTTCCGACCTTCGCAACCTTTGGATAATCAATTTTTCGTTTCCAAATGTGTGGGCGACTGCGAGTCGTTCACCACGGTCAAAACTGCTGAATGATATTTTTACGATTCTCAATCTCGAGATCGTAAATAAATTTTACTCGATAAAACTCTACCACCACTGCTGCGAATAAGGGGGGAACAAATTAGATTCTGAAAATAGAATCGGACTTATAAGAGACGATAATAATTAATAATTACCTTTTTTTTTTTTTTTTCAAAAATGACTGAAGAATTTTTTACTTTAATTTTGACAAAGATTCACCCTTCCATATAAAAATTCGGAATTTTTCAACATTCTGGATTTTTGAAATTCGGTACATCAACCCGGCTTCTTTTTTTTTTTTTTTTTTTTTTTTTTTTCTTACATTCACTACTAGGTAAAAAAAAGGCATGATTAAAGTTTTTTCATGATCTTCATACACGCGTAGCTGAATCGTTTATTTTTTGGTATATTAAAAAAAAAAAAAAAAAATACGACATTTCGGAAATTTCGCTAACGCGTATAAGTCGAGGACAAAGAAAATCATCAACCTTTCCTCGTTTCTGACCCATTACCCTAGTCGTTCTTAACGGCGAGTTGTTTTCTTCCCTCTCGTCCAAGTCAAGTCCCAGACCATAATGGGAGTTGGCTGCAGGACGTCTGGTGACCGTTAGAAAAAAGCGTAAAAATGAACGGCAGACAACTTGACTCAACGCTTCTCTCTCTCTCTCTCTCTCTTTCTATCTCTCTTTCTATCTTTCCGTGACCAGACTGTGTCTACTTTGCGAAGAACTTTACTCCGATATAGTATAACCGATGTAGACATGTTATGTTATCTTATATCGTTATGTAGGGGGAGGCGGGGCGAGTTGTGACAGGGGCATGTTGTGACAATGCTTCTAAAATACTTTTTATTACAACTAGCGCTCTTTTTAGTATTACATTTTATACTAACCCCTCAGCGCTAGTTGCTAACGAAGCAATGGCGAAACTGCGTTGAAATCGTTCAAATTAGACCATCAAAGGTGATTTTCACATACAAAAGTTAGTTTTCCGGCCTGTATTCGAATGAGTCTTCTGCCCTATCAGTACGTGGTAAGTCATTTGTGGTATTATGGTCGACCTTTTGTAATCTTTGCCTGGATATTCCAACAGTTGTCCGAATAAATTCGACAATGTGTTCACTTTCATGGCTATTCTCATTCAAAATGATCGTATGGGGCTAGTTGTGTCATTGAAGTGGGGGCGAGTTGTGACGGCACAACTAGCCCCATACGCCACTCAATCGCGTGACGATCTGTCATTTTCAATAAAACGAACTTGGCGGATAGTAAATTACTATATTACGCATTATATATATGAGGTATTCCACGCCGTTTCGAACGGTCAAAAAAATCACCGCTTCCGAAAAAATCGTAATTTGGTCCTCGAACACAACCATATCGTAAGAATTTTTGTGAATTTTTTCAGAATTTTCGGATTGCATTTGTGGATTTTTTCCAAATTCCAGCTTTTTCTACAAACTCCCGTATCTCAAAAGTATAAGATCCTACAAGAAAATTTATGAGACATAAAAGTTGTAGTTTCGAATTAACTTTCTCAACAAATTTTTTGGGGAATTTCCCGAATCCCAAAAATACCAATTTTTATCAAAAATACACAAAAACTGGTTTTTCAATCAAAACGTCACTTTTGATTTGCCTCAATAATTTACAGAAAATACTCTCAAGTGTTGACAACAACCGTATATTTTTTTCAGATTTTTTTCAATCGTTTGGAACGTATGCTTTGGTCGTATTTTTTTTTTTTTTTTTTTTTTAGGTATGCTTTATTAATTCTTTTTTTCGAAAAAAAAAATAATTAATACAGCATACGTTCCAAACGATTGAGAAAAAATATACGGTTGTTGTCCACACTTGAGAGTATTTTCTGTAAATTATTGAGGCAAATCGAAAGTGACGTATATTGATTGAAAAACCAATTTTTGTGTATTTTTGATAAAAATTGGTATTTTTGGGTTTCGAGAAATTCCCAAAAAATGTTGTTCAGAAAGTTGATTTGAAACTGCAACTTTTATGTCTCATAAATTTTCTTGTAGGATCTTAAACTTTTGAGCTATGGGAGATTGTAGAAAAAGCTGAAATTTGGGAAAAAATCCACAAATGCAATCCGAAAATTCTGAAAAAATTCACAAAAATTCTTTCGATATAGTTGTGTTGTGTTGTGTTGTGCCAAATAATAGTCATTATTTCAGAATATTCAGTTGATACAACCAAAATATCATTGTCACAACCTGCCCCAACCCTGTCACAACTAACCCCTCAGGAGGGGCACGTTGTGCCAAATTCCGTATGGAAGAAAAAAATGTATTCTCGTTTAATCCAATTCACTATAATCTCAACTTACCAACCAATTAAGGGCCATGATATGCCCTATTTTAACTAAGATTTTAAATGTTTGGGTTTCATAAAGAATTTGGAATAATCCAATGTTTTCTTATTTTGCCACAACTCGCCCCGCCTTCCCCTACGTATGTTATAGTATACCATGGTGCAAAAATGGTTTATATTTATCTATATAAGTGAGAAGATGAAATATAATATATACAAAAAAGAGAAAAAAAAAAAAAAAAAAAAATTGAAAATAGGCATGAAACTGTATATTTTACCTTTACCTGAGAATTGGAATATGAATATAGGAAAAAAAAAAAAAAATTGAAGAAGAAAATTTGAAAAATTGTAATAAAAGCATAAGAGAAATGGACGTTGAATTTGAAGCTTTTGTCGCACATCTTATTATACGCGGAAGCGAAAAGAAATTTAATAAGAAAAATACGAAACCTTCGAACTCGTTATATTCTTGAAATCACAAGACTAATACGTGAACAAACTAAATGAAACTTGGAACTTTGAAATTGGTTATTACCACAAGGGTACCTATATATAGCTGTACCTGAACGTACTATATATACTTTGTTCGAATTGGCACGAAATGCCCTATAAATATATACATACATTTATAGTGGTAAACAAAGTGGCAATTTTATCCTGGAAAAGTTCCGTTTTTTCTCTTTGTTTCTTTCTTTCTCCTTTTTTTTTCTATTTTTTTTTTTTTTTTTTTTTTTTTTTTTTTTCTTTTTTCCCCGTTTCCTTGGTATACAAGTAATTTAGATCGCAATGTTTCGCTCTTGCGAAAAATAAAGAGAACGAAAGAAAGAGAGAGAGAGAGAGAGAGAGAGAGAGGTATCGGAATTATTTAAAGAACATTCCTGACACCCACGTGATTCTAGGTTCGTTGATGTACGACTTGACGCCACTCAATTTAGCCTTTCTCTTTTCTTTTTCGCTCCTTCTTCTTCTTCTTCTTTTTCTTTTTTTTTTTAATTTTATTTTCGTTTTTTTTTTCTCTCTCTTTTTTTCATTCTCTTTCTTATTTTCGTCTATTCTTTCATTATCCGTCCCACACGCTAAATCTAATTCTCTCGACTTTGTTCTCCACTATACGTATGTATATTAGGCCGGAGTGAAAAAGGTCAATTTTCGCGGATCGTATTCTAATAGTGCGGGAAAGTTATGTCTTGGCATCACTCAAAACTGTGCCAAAGGAAAAAATTTACAATTGATATCTTCTGTTCTGGCAAACACCCCAAAGTTTTGAATTTTTTAACACGGGGTTTAAATGGAGAAAAAAGGCAAAAAGACGAATTGGCACTGAAAAATTCGTAAAAACTCTCTGGGTCGGCCGATTTCAGTCTTCCTACGCTTATTCGAGGCGGGAAAAATGTAGCTTTCGTTTGACGTTTTGAATTACAAAATATCTTACTTACTTTAGAAGATACAAAATTGAAAAATAGCGTTTTTTCCGGAAAAACTCGATTTTCAAACGCGTGTATCTTTGAAACTAAGAAAGATATTCTGAATTTCAAAATGCCAAACGAAAGCTATATTCTTTCCACTTTGAATAAGCGTAGGAAGACTGAAATCGGCCTACCCAGTGAGTTTTTATGAATTTTTCAGTGCTAATTTGTCATTTTGCCTTTTTTCTCCATTTAAACCCCGTGTTAAAAAATTCAAAACTTTGGGGCGTTTGCCAGAACAGAAGATATCTATTGTAAATTTTTTCCTTTGGCACAGTTTTGAGTGATGCCAAGACATAACTTTCCCGCACTATTAGAATACGATCCGCGAAAATCGACCTTTTTCACTCCGGCCTAATGTATATATGTATACCAACTACATAGCATTTGATAAAATGCGTTACGATTTCGTAATCAAGGTCGTCACAGATTGCGACAGCTGGTTCTTTTCAATCTCCACTATTTTTCTTCGTTTTTTTTTTTTTTTTTTTTTTTCTTCTTCTTTTTCTTCTTCTTTTTCTTTTTCCGACTCGAATTCCCCCTCCTGCTTCTTCAATTCGCCACCTAATTAATTCGTCGAAAAAAAGCAAAAGTTTTCACAACCTCGCTTCTATTACCTCTTCGAATTTTAAAATAAATCTTTTCAAAAATCGAGAAACCGAGCGGAACAGATTGGCCATCCAGATTTAGGAATTTCTATTTCAACTTCAAAGTGAAAAGTTGAGTGGGATTTTTTTTTTTTTTTTTTTTTAATTTTTTTTTCTCTTTTGCGCAAATGCCAGCGAAATATTGAGGCCTGGGTTGACGTTCCAGATCTCAAAAATCCCGAATGTGGTGAAAAAATTCCTAATTTTAATATTATAACGAAATTTTCGTATTTTTTTTTTTTTTTTTTTTTTTTTTTTTTTTTTTACTTTCGGGGATCTGGATTATTTTATATAGTTTTAATATTCCGAACTTGAATATTTCGGAAAAAAAGAAATTCGGAATTTCGACTGTTTGAAAACTTGTAAAATTCGGAACTTTAGCCCGTTCTAGCTCGAGTAATATATTTGTACGAAATGGAAAAAAAAAAAACACAGAAAACCTCGGAATTGCAGAAAAAATAAAATAAAATAAAACGCCTCGGTCGATCTGACTTTTTATACATTTTTTTTTTTTTTTCTTCGAAATAATAATTATTTCTACGAAAACGCGCGTGACCCATACCTACCTATTCTGATATTTAGATGAATTTTGCCTCGAGGTACCTGCAGTATAATACATTTTATACCCCAAAGAGAACAAGGTGTATTATTATTTCGAACTAAACTCTCTCTCTCCCTCTCGCGTTTCGAGTAGATATGTATATACATACCTATACTATATCCGCGTATAGGTAGTATGTGTGTTAAACACGTGTCTATAGTAAAAATCGTAGGCGGTGTGTAGAAATGCAAATGAAAAAAAAAAAAAAAAATACGCTGTATATATATATATATATATATGTATGTGAAACGCCTCCGGTTATAACATAAGCAAGTTGAGTAGTTCTCCTCTCACAATCATCGGAGGCAGAGTTGGGTAAGGGGATGTAGGTATCTGGTTACAGTACAATGTTCAAATTAGCATTTAAGACGTGACAGCTGTCAACCGGGAGACAGCTCAAACTAGAATTTAGCAAGATGACTACATACACCTTCAGGTTCAGCTGACGAGATCTGCGAGTAGCAGCGCAAGACGGTGTAAATTGTAAATTATTATACTAGGAAGAGGGGCTCCAGTATATAGTTTCGATTTATATCCCAGAGCGAATTTTATTTATTTTCTTTTCTTTTTTATCACTCAGAAAAAGGTCTTGTTGACACAACCAAAATTTGGTTATTATACGGTCAAAGAAATTTTTTTGTTCACTTGACCAAAATTTTGTTGGGCCAACCAAAATTTTTGCTGATACTACTAAAGGACCCCGCACATTTCTTATGGGAACTGGCTTTCCGATGGATTTTGCTGAATTTTTCAGGTTTCGTAGTTCATGCAATGCTGATCAAAAGTTACCATTGCCACAACTTCCAAAAGTGAACCATTCGACTTTGGTAAGCGGTTGAGGTTTAAAATCGGTCCATTTGTGCTCGCGTTTCCCCTGATCTGTGAATGAATAGCCCCTCGATTTTACCGTTAGGTGATTTTTTAAGTATAGGTTTTTCGACTCATCACTTCGTACTTGAGCTATTTGATAGTCAGATCTGGGTTAAAAGTTGGAAAGAACACCGAACGGAAATTTCTGCCTGCAAAATACCTGCACTTTTGGGTTGGAACTGATACTACACGAAATGGAATTTAAACTTAAACCGCTTACTAAGGTCGAACGGTTCACTTTTGGAAGTTGTGGCAATGGTAACTTTTGATCAGCATCGCATGAACTACGAAACCTGAAAATTTCAGCCAAATTCATCGGAAAGCCAGTTCCCATAAGAAATGTGCGGGGTCCTTTCTTGTTAGCACAACAAAATTTTGGTTGACTGAACAAAAAAATTTCTATATGACCGTATAATAACCAAATTTTGGTTGTTTCAACAAGACCTGTTTCTCAGTGTACATCAGTATAGAAAAAAATGTGAAAAATCTAGCGAAATCTTGAAAATTAGAAAAAAAAAAAAAAAAAAAAAAGGAAAAAGGGAGAGCGCGTCGATTTCTTCGGTTTATCACATATACGTGACTATTTCAGAGCTTGAGATACTCGTCGTATCCTTATACGCGACAGCGACATATGGCAGGCTCGTGGCTTACCTAGAAACAAAACGGCAGATGCTAGAGGAGTTCAGCGAAATACAAGAATTTGAAAAACTAGCTCTGAAGGGGTCGAGACAGGAAGAGAGAGTAAGCGTAAGCGAAATCGAAATAGAGATAGAGAGAGAGAGAGAGAGTAGGTATATAGGTACCTACCGATTACATTTTTGCTTGACACCTGGTTCCACGCTTCTGAGAACGGCAACGCCGTTTTCTCTTCCTTTATTCTGTCAAATTATTTTTTTTCCTCTTATTTTTTTTTTTCATCCGTTTTTCGACTGAAATTTAACACCGTTTATAGCTACCCGGTAAAACTAGGTCAGAGGTTAAGTATACGTAATTCTATAAATTTTGAAATCCGCATTTATAGGGAAAAAATGACACAATTGTTTTACTCCGTCAGTTTTTTTTTACATTATATAATTATTTTACATCGATTTTGTATTTTTCATCATTTTTTCTATAAAAACTAAATAGTTATTGAGGAGGAAATGCCTGTCTCATTCTTCTGTCTTTCATATTATCGGAAAATTATATAATGTAATTATAATTTTCTATAAATTTAGTACCTAATGAAATTAAAGTGCCTACCTAAATGAATTTATTAAATTTGAAAATTGGGTAAAATAATATTTCTCAAAATTCATTATTCTCATTATATTTCGTATATTACTTACATAAATTCATATCAAAGTTGATATACATATATATATATATATCTATAACGGTGACCCGCTGCTATACCTACTACTGCGATCACATTGCTTATTCATATATCAATATTTTAGCATATAGAATATACATACTACATGATATATTGTACCGTAGTAAAACCTTAATTAGAAGAACGAACGCGTCTGAAACTAGTCTGATATATTTAAAATATATAAATTAAAATTTTATCATTTATTTATAAATTATTCATCGAAAATCGAACAACAGAAAGAAAGAAGAAGTAAAAACTTCTTTGGTTTTAAAAAAATTCATCTAAAATCCGAAAACTAAATTCTATTTGAAAAAAAAAACCTAAAAAAAAAAAGCACATGCGAATATTCGAATGGCTAGAAAAGTTCGTCGTCAAACCACAGAAATGCGAAATTCAACGCTTATGTTTCGTTCGTTCATTCAACAGCTCGGGACGAATTGCCGGAATTTCAGACTCCGTGCCCGTATATTAGAAGCGGGTGATAATTAAGGGTAATTTATAACGGCGATTCCACGTGGACGTGTCAAGTGAGTTATGCGATAGGGGTTGTGTACGGTTGGCTACGTGCGGCATGGCACCGCCAACTGCAGCAATTACTACCGTATCGTATTATGCTATTGCATTGCATTGCAGCCTTGGTCGAATCGGACTTGAAGTACAGAGATAGGTAGGTAGGTTCTATCCGATTGCTATCTATATACGAAAATCGTTAGAAGAAGTGACGAAACGAATTTCAGAATGAACTGTAATTCACGTGTTCAAAAATGAGATCGAAAAAATCACGTCGGTACGTTTTCGAATCGTCAGATTAAATCCATTTGTGTATAATTAAACAATTATAGGATCATTTTCAAAAATAGATATTTTACAAAAAAATTGATTTTACAAAAAATTGAACGATTTTACACGACTATATATCCACGCCCGATACGAATAACAGCACATTTCAGATACCGGGTGGAAAAGAGCATGTTTCAGATTCCGGATGGAAAAGAACACGTTTCAGATTGAAAATGAAAAATAGCACGTTTCAGATTCACTCGAAAACTAGCACAATTCAGGTTGAACCGAATATTACTTGTTAGCAAGTGTCAGGTAGGTTTATTATAAGATTGAATTAATCATTCAATGATAAAATTGAATCGAGTTTTTGTGCATAATTGTGCATTTCCAATTTCATAATAAACATACCTGACACTTACTATAATGAGTAATATTCAGTTCAACCTGAATTGTGCTAGTTTTCAAATGAATCTGAAACGTGCTATGTTTCATTCTCAATCTGAAACGTGTTCTTTTCCATCCGGAATCTGAAACATGCTCATTTTCACTCGGAATCTGAAACGTGCTCTTTTCCACCCGGAATCTGAAACGTGCTCTTTTCCACCCGGAATTTGAAACATGCTCTTTTTCACCCGGAATCTGAAATGTGCTGTTATTCGTATCGGGCGTCGATATATATGCCAAATTTCACTGCCTTGGAGGTTGTACTCCGAGTTTACTTACAGGCTCCAAGTTTTCACATATTTGCAAACTTTTTGATAAACTTGGTAATTTCGTAGACAACCTAAACAAGGACCAGCCTAAGGAAGTATGTAGACGCTGATCAGGATTTCAAGTACGAGCGCTGACTGTAATTTTCACCTCTGAATCCTCGCGTAGGATATAATTGAAATAAAAATCGAAGAATCGTTATTTTAATTGGCAAATAATTCTTATAACTATAAATTGAAATAATTAAATTTTGATATAATTTCAACGGATCAGTTCTCTATAGGCTTACCATTTCTTCCATCGTGTGGTTATATCATGTCTTTGATATTATCTGGGTCGAGTGTGCGGGAATAGCTTGAGTATGTACACGTGATATTATACGATTAAAGTTATGTACGTAAATATATATATATATGAACGTGTACTGCAGCTCTGCGGAGCGTATCAATCGGTATTTACAGACGTGAATTGCACAGATTGCATCTCTAACTTCATTTACGTATATTTCAACGCGATTCTCGTTGATGTTTTACAAATATTGGAATTAATTTGCCGGTTGATATTCGGCGAAAACTATAAAACCTCCCTCTCTATTTATCTCGCATTTAATCAAAGTCGCGAATCACCAAAAAAAAAAAAAAAAAAAGGAACGTAATAAAAAATTTCACCCGCAATAAAAAATAAAATTAAATAAATAAATAAATATAAAAAAAAAAAAAAAAAAACGGGAAACGCCAGCGTAAAACCGTTTCGAGTCATATAGTCGAAAAAGCTGCGGTGTTTATTTGCGCGTTGTTTTACCCTTTCGCGAGGTTTATTGAGGCTGCCGCGGTGGCTCTATGTGGATCAGTAGAACGTAAGCTGTTTGGCAAATTTCCAAAAGTTTTGGGTTTCCCGGGCGTGCGTAACCTCTGCTTTTAGTGTCACCAAACTGACTGCGAAATATAGAAATTTTTATCGAAATGAACTGCACATATGCTTATGCATCCGACGATCTCAAACTGCCTATCAGTATAAATTTTAAAAATTAAAAGAAGAGATTGACGCCTCGATTTTTTTTGCTTAAATCAACTTCAACTTCAAGCAAGTTTTTTTATGGCTTAAACTTCTATTTTCAAAAATTCGACTGTACGGTTTTACAGCTGAACAAACTCGCTACAAAAAAGGTCTGAAATTTTTTTTCAAAAAAGTGCATAGTCTTCGAGATATTTCAGTTCGAAACTCGGAGGGTTAAAAAAATCGGCTGAAACCATTCGATTTTTGTTTTTCTCCTTATTTTTCATGACAGATTTTTTTTTTTTTTTTTTTTTTCTGGTGGAAAAATGATTGGATAGAAAGAATGATGCCTGTGACGTAATGAGTTGTAATAAATGTTTGGACCGTGTATTACATGGCATAGTGAAAAATGGGAGGATATTTTAGCGATACAGTTGATATTATTATCTCGCCGATTTTCGATCTGCTGCAAAACCGGAATAAATTTATCTTCGCATATGATGATTGAGCATCGATTCATTCAGGTATGGAGATTCGTATCTGGAGCAACTTGTTCCAAAAACAGAGTAGAAAAATAAAAATTGATCAAGTTATTACCGGTTATTTCGATGCTCTTTTGTACTTAATATATAGGTATAATACATAGCGATGATACGTATCTGCAGTAAAAAATCAATCAAACCCGTATTTCAATGGCTGTTCATAATGCCAAGTGGCATGCATTAAAATAAAAAAATAAATCGGCAGTGAACAATCGGTAATGAACAATGAGATATTTCTTTAACCCGAAATCTCACTGTTCCTTTTTACTTGTAATTTTTTCATCCTTTTTTTTTTTTTTTGCAAACCCATACCAATTGAAGATCGACGATCGGTATGAAATTATACGATCGTTGAAACGTTTCTTGGCAATCGACACAATCGGCGAAATAATTTCGTGACGGAATATTAGCGGATATATATATCATTTCCTAGATCCGGTATTCAATTCGAGAAAAATCGATCTTACCGATTTGAGAAGGGGAACCGTGGCTTTGTTAAAGTATTCATATCTTGACTACCGTTCCTGCGATTTCGACAAAATTTGGTATGCTGTTACTTATCGAGGTAACGATCTTCTTCGACAAATGTTGAATGATTTCGAAATCAAATTTGCGAGGGGATCGCGGTTTCGGTAAAGCTTGACGACCGTGGGACCGATTTCACCGAAATTCACTGTAGAAGGTACAAGTTATTTAATTATCTGAGAAACTAACTGTAACTAGAATAATATTTCGTGGCCAAATATTCGTGATATTCTGATTAAACCGGACTATCCGGCATTTAGATAACACGAATATAGGTCTTGGAAATGAAATTTACATAACTTTATTACATTTTGATGAGCTTATTGTTTCTGGGAGTTCTTCGAAACGTTAATTATTCTTGGAACTCCCTGCGGCTTGTTCGCCTATATCTACATACGCATATAACATGCATGTGGACATACTATACGGTTTTTTGTAATCTCGTAATAATAAGGCCGACCCCTCGGTCAGATAAGGACTGTCATTAGGGACTAACATACACATTTTTGAATTCATTCTCTCATTATAGGAAATGTTGTTTATATAATAAATATATAGGTATGTATGTATGTATTCATACATATGTCAAGCCTTAATAATTTAGCTTGTATCAGAAAGATGGGTAGATATATATATGCAAATGCTTTAATTAACAGAAGTCAACATTCCTGCCGCTTATCTTTTCGATTATTATTATTATTATTATTATTATTTATTTTTTTTTTTCTAAACTGCACCAAGTGCTTCATGTCATTTCTGTTATGAATCATAACCATGTGCCACGTTGTAAACAAAAAAAAAAAAAAAAAATTTCTTTGATATTTTTGAGTTAATCTGAACACAAAATTTTTTTTTTTTTTTTTAATTTTTTTTTCTTCTTATTTGCGCGTTTGCCAAATATTATTTCAGACTATCTGTAAGGTACGTTTTTGGTCAAGGAATTAATCGCAGTCCTGCACGTAGTCTGATATGAACCTGAAAGCGTACGAAACAAAAAAAAAAAAAAAAATTTCGTCACGCCCCAACATTTTGCGACGTTATTTTAAGATTAAACAATTTAAATTCTCAACCTGTAATTCGCACGTATCGACAATAATTTTATTTCCATTGTACTTCTATAAATGTGTTTGATATACTGTATATAGCTATATAGGTATCTACCTTCGCAAATTTTATAGCTGAAACGAAAGCAAACAAAAAAAAAAAAAAAAAAGAGAATGAGAGAAAGAGAGAAAAAGAAATGAAAACCAAAAAAAAGAACTTACCACCACGAAATAAATAATTCATTATTTTATTTCGCCGAGAAATCTGACGGCGTTTTATTTCATTTTTTACCTGTGTACTATTATACTATACATATCTACGTATTTATTTTTGTCGAGAAGAATTTTTTTTTATTTTTATTTTTTTCTTCTTGTTATTTTCGAAACGTTACCTAATGAGATAATAAGTTCCAAGAAATCGCGAATAATTTCAAAAAAAGAAAAAAAATAAAAAAAAATAAGCATGAAAACGTATAAAAAATAAGTCAAACCATTGTGCTTTTTCGCCGATATTCTCGTAACGGATTTTTTTTCGTAACGAGAGTTTATTATTAGGTAATAAAGGGCTAGGTACTACTCAGCAATTTGGTATTATGAAAAAAGAAAGATTGATCGATTGAGGAAAAGAAAAAAAATTATATTCAACGCTGCAGCTGCAATACTGTTTTAAAAATCAGTCCATCTTTACCGAACCTTTGAATTCGTCGTCATACATCGCAACTTTGTCATTATACAGGGTGATTCAGGTTAAACGGGTCATATTTTGAAAGTAGGATCGCCGCGAAATTCTGAGACTAAATTTCCTCTACCAAAAATTCGAGGGACCGATAGTTTCCGAGCTACGAAAGATCTTTGCTGCACCAATCGCAGAGCGTATAGACTGCGTAGCCAGAGCACTGCGCAACTTCCACTCATGCGCAGCCCTGTCTGCGTCATCTATAAGCTCTGTGATTGGTCTACTATAAGATCTTTCGTAACTCGGAAACTATTAGGCCCTCGAATTTTTGGTAAAGGAAATTTAGTCTCAGAATTTCGAAAGGAATCTTTACCTTCAAAATATGAACTGCTCAACCTGAAACACTCTGTATATATTTATGATATTATATAGATACATATAGTATATTTAACACGATGACACACGTTTCTTTTCCGTTATCAAGCGTCAGGATCCTTTCTTTCTTTCTTTCTTTTTTTGCTCGTTTTTATCAACGTGCTTTTGTTGCGTCGTGCAGTGGACACAAGTACGTGACTCAAGAAACGTACGCCTCGTGAGTTAATTCCAACGCTTAGCCTTACCACTCATTGCACCTTTTGTAACAGCACGAGCAGCAAGGATATCGTTCGCGATCTTGAATTTACAATGACGATTATCACAAAGTAAATAATGATGAACGACGAATGGAGCGTGAAAAAAGGAATTATATACTAATTCGACAATCGCATTCGACATGAACTTCCCACCTGCTAAGTTCTCTTCATTTTTGTTCTTCTTTTTTCTTGCTACATAAAATTGCAACTCAATATTTTTTTCAAATTAGGTAATACGAAAAAAATCAAATAAAATAAATGTATAAAAATCGCTCTATACCTAACTCTTATGTAACAATTATAACAGAATTTCAATTCCGTTCAGATTCTGACACAGTTAATTGTTGGCCGTGACTCACGACGCGACGGGTCATTAAAACTTCTGGGTAAAACGCGGGCGTGCTAGTTCAGGTGCAACAAAAGTTGGCTTAATTTTTTTTCTTGCTTTCTTATTATTATTATTATTATTATTTTTTTTTTTTTCTTCTTTCTTTCTTTTTTACAAATGAATAAGCAAACACCCCGTACGATACCGTGGTAGCTATGTTTAGCAGTGACATAACTGTGTCAATTTATATACGACGCATTGTCAGACTGTCTCATCAGAGTTCGTGACACACCTTCAAGTCTCGCGTTTTCCGCGTTTTCTATTATTGTTATATATATAGTTATGGTTAAATTAGTACGCAAATAAGAAAAAGAACAAAAAGCAGAAAGAAGAAAGAAGAAGAAAAAAAAAAGTAAAGCAAAGTAAAGAAAAGAATTTATTTTCTTTTTAGTGTACATAAATCCGAGTGGCAAGTAGGTAGGTAGATACGTATAGGCAGTTTCCTCCGTATTTCGTTCTTTCTCGCGGTCAAAGAGATCCTTTCAGCTTTTGGCTATATGGGCTATGGGCTATGGGATCGCGTAGGTATAAGAAGTCCCGTCGAGCCTCGGATCGTTCGCAATATAAGTGTGACTTTACTGGCCATAAAAATCCAGTAAAATTTGATACGGGCTACGCACAGAGGAAAATGACACCCCTACCAGCCCATTTTACCAGGTTTCGCCCTAGATATTCACGCTTTTTACGACCCTCGGGAGATTTGGCGTTCGCATGAATCCCCCGCTAGCTGCAGGGATGGGAAGAAAAAAGGGTGGGAGAAAGGGGACAGGAGAGAGAAGCGCCTCGCTTACGTCCCGCACGCGTACCTGTCGATATATTGAATCACCCATACAATTTAAAAAAGTGTAAAAATCATTTCACTCATTCGGTGGGACTAGGTTGAGATTCCGAATTTTAAAGATATGGAACAGTAAGAATACCCTAATTGAATATAACCGACTCGCAGTTTTTAGAAACGGTATATTTCCCCGAAAGTCTATTCTCTTAATTTTTTGGAGTGAAAATCGTGCAACTCCGAGAAAAAAGAGTGAAATTTCACTCTGAAGGAGTTGAATTTCATTCCAAGCAAAGTGAATTTTCACTTCCTTGGATTGAAAATTTTACAACTCCAAAGACAAAGAGTGAATTTTTCACTCCAACAAAATTTAGAGAGTAGGTGGAAGTTCCGAATTTTAAAGATATGGAACGGTAAGAATACCCAAATTGAATATAACCGACTCGCAGTTTTTAGAAACGGTATATTTCCCGAAAGTAACTCTCTTAATTTTTTGGAGTGAAAATCGTGCAACTCCGAGAAAAAAGAGTGAAATTTCACTCTGAAGGAGTTGAATTTCATTCCAAGCAGAGTGAATTTTCACTTCCTTGGATTGAAAATTTTGCAACTCCACAGACAAAGAGTGAATTTTTCACTCCAACAAAATTTAGAGAGTAGGTTGAGATTCCGAATTTTAAAGGTATGGAACGGTAAGAATACCCAAATTGAATATAACCGACTCGCAGTTTTTAGAAACGGTATATTTCCCGAAAGTAACTCTCTTAATTTTTTGGAGTGAAAATCGTGCAACTCCGAGAAAAAAGAGTGAAATTTCACTCTGAAGGAGTTGAATTTCATTCCAAGCAGAGTGAATTTTCACTTCCTTGGATTGAAAATTTTACAACTCCAAAGACAAAGAGTGAATTTTTCACTCCAACAAAATTTAGAGAGTAGGTTGAAGTTCCGAATTTTAAAGGTATGGAACGGTAAGAATACCCAAATTAAATATAACTGACTCGCAGTTTTTAGAAACGGAAAAATTCCCGAAAGTCTATTCTCTTAATTTTTTAGAGTGAAAATCGTGCAACTCCGAGAAAAAAGAGTGAAATTTCACTCTGAAGGAGTTGAATTTCATTCCAAGCAAAGTGAATTTTCACTTCCTTGGATTGAAAATTTTGCAACTCCAAAGACAAAGAGTGAATTTTTCACTCCAACAAAATTTAGAGAGTAGCCGATTTAAAAAACTTTGAATCAAAAGCACCGAAGGTTCAAAATTCCGAAAGCTGAAGATCCTAAAGGCGCGAAACCTCCGAAATTTGAAATTCACGCATGTATTCATTCAGCGTTTAATAATTTTTTATTTTTTGAACGTTTCTCAAAATCCGAAATCGTCCTCAACGAATTCGGAATTCTGCAGACCGTGCGGGACATTGAAGGTCGGGAACTTCAACCAGCCCCCTGAGTGTACGTACACGTGTATAGCTGTATATCTACGATATATGAATAGTGATTGATTCATTTATCGATGAAATAATCGCGTGATCGATTGATCAAACCGATAAAAGAAAGAAAAAAAAAAAAAAAAAGAAAACTGATTTGAATCTTTTCGATAACGATCGACAAATCCATGATCGAGAACGATCATTCTTTTTTTTTTTGTCTTTTTTTTTTTTTCCTTACTTGTACTTTAAACTTATGGAATTTTATCGGCTTAATTTTTAGCTAAATATAAAACTATATCTGCGTAGTATTTCGATGTATAATCCATATCTATTCATACCTAACTCGTGAACAGTATACATACGATGTCTCATTGCACCGTATTACACGATATTTCAATCGATATATTATGAACAATTTTCACAATTTGACTCACGACCTAGTATATTAATGACTCAGCAGCAGTCGGAAGTAAAAAATAATAGTATTCCAAAGATAATGAACTAATCATCGATATTAAAAAAAAAAAAAAAAAAAAAAAAAAACGTTATTTGCATTCACCGTTACTTTCCTATATATATATTTCTTTTCTTTCGTAAGTAACTCGACTTTATAATATCTACCGAACGTTTTTTTTTTTTTTTTCTTCTCAATTTTATTTCCACCTCGCATGATGGATTCGGTCATATAATGGACTTCGGAATACATTAATATGTACGTTTTATTTTATTTCATCGCTCCAGGTATAATAATCGTAGCTGTCTTTGAAATTAGCCCCGTTACCACGGATTGACATAGATACTTTAGACTAGAGTCTTGATTTAATACACGTCTGTATTAATTTCTACGAATAAAATATGACGAAACGTACTATAGTTAAAATAAAAAAATTAAAAAAAAAAAAAAAGATGTGAAAAGAGGAAAATTTCATTTGTGCCGAAATGAAAATGCTTACACAGAAAGAAAGGTTAACTTGAATCAAGACAATTTTGCGGTCTAAAAATGAAGACCGAAATTTTCTCGGATCAAATCAAAATTTTTCTCGAACCAAGAAAATTGGGACAATTTTCTTGGCTCGAGAAAATTTTTGATTTGATCCGAGAAAATTTCGGTCTTCATTTTTGGACCCCCAAAATTATCTTGAATCAAGAATAATTTTCTTGGCTCAAGTTGACCTTTTTTTCTGTGTACCTATATGTGCAAAAAATTGATGGATTGATCGAACTTACGATCAAAAAACCGTCGATACGTTTATATATGGAGTTAAATTCTTGTAGCGAGTGAAAATCGTGGGAAAAAAAAAAAAAAAGAAAATAAATCTTTCCGATTCTCGACGTCTTACCAATTACGGTATAAACACCGCGAGTGCGAGTACCTACATACCTATCATACCTACACACGTGTATAGGGAAAAGTTGGAAAAGTTAGAAAACTTGAATAAACGTGGATAGCGTTTAAGAGTGCGTTGCTCTCCTCTGCGTGAAACTTCTTCACAGCTCTTTCGTAATGTAGGAAATTTCTTCGCAACGCGTAAAAATTGCGATTATTTCTTTCCTTATATTTTCTTAGAATTATAAATCTACTATATTAATCCTTGCAGTCTAAATTATTGGCAGAAGAAAAAAAGACTCAATTTCTTTTTTTCTGTTCGTATTTTTTTTTTTTTTTTGAATTTGAATTTGAATTTGAATTTGAATTTGAATTTGAATTTGAAAAAATAAAATTTCTATAGTAATTATAATAGCGAATTATCGAACGTCGAGGTTGAAAACTGTGGTTTGTAATCTTATCAAATCGGAGAAGCCCGAATGACTGGTATAATGACGTCAGTTATTATAACACTGAGATAAAGTTGCGATAGTTGACACAGCGACCCGGACTCCTCTCTCTCTCTTTTTCTCTTTGCCCTCGTTTTAGGCCACCTTTAACCCAGCCATGCGAAATCTGTGTAGACTTTAATTTTTCGCATTTCTTTTTTTTGCTCAACACGATATATTTGTTTTAAATATTTTTGAGAATTGCAAATTGTATATTTGCGGTTTTTTTTTTTTTTTATTTTTTTATTTTTATTATCTCGTTAAATTCGCAACTGTACGAAAAAGAAAAGAAAAAAGTTCTTCTCACAACAAAAAAATCTGAAATACGTAGAAATAAATCAAAGTAAAAAAAAAAAAAAAAATTGCACACACGCATTTCACATTTGCTTAAAATTAGTGGTCAATTTTTTTTTTTTTTTTTTTTTTCTTTTTTTCTTCTTTTTCGCCACTTTCCATTCTCCGCACTATATAGTATACCTACATACACCTCTCACTAGGTTTGCGCAATTCATTAATTTGACAGCTCGCTCTATCCGTATCTCAATCAAATTTCACGGTCAATCTATATGGATAAATAAATTCGCGTTGCAAACGTTAAAAGTCATATAGGTATATGAATCAGAATCAGAAATGCTGAATAATATCGATAGCTAGTTTCGGTATAAAATTAATTGTTTCGTCACGAACTTCAACGGGTGATCAAGCATGATGAGAAAAAAAAAAAAAAAATTGGAGCGCTAAAAAAGTTCGAGTTTTTTTTTTTCAATTTCTATTCAGTAGAAACAAACTAATGCTTCTATTAGTCATTTTATTTGAATGATATAAAAACGCGATCTAGATGTAATCGTTTTTCAAAAATTCTGTGTCACTTCTTGGTTTTTTTTTTTATTTTTTATTTAATTTTTTTTTTTTTCAAACTAATCAAGATTGTAAAATCTCGGCTAAATTTTTATGATCGTCAAATACAAGGCCTTCAACTATTCTATGTGCATGAATAGATAGATCTAGAGACAATATATATAGGTATAGGTATATGTATACCTACTATGTGCTCGAAACTGGGTTTAATTAATATTCATAACTCGTGCGATTCGGAGCCGGCAGTCACGCTGTTTGACGGCAAAATTTTCAACACTAACTCCATCAATCACAGCACGATTATTCCTGGTGATCGTCGATCCCAAGCATGTCTTTATGTCGACTTAGGACTATGGAGTTTATGTATCGATTCTAGAATCTCAATCAGTTATTTCTGACGGAGGATTTCCCCCCTCGTCTAACGAATGGCAATGGACTCACGTCAGTGAATTTGTCAACGCTGCTTGAATTCGAGTTTAATGTACCGTAAATGAAGAGTAGATATATATAATATAGGATCAAAACCAGACAAAACTCCTCTTTCGAAGTGTTTATATAAATTTTTTTTTTTTTTCACACACGGATTCAGGATGGAGAAAAAAAAAATGCGATTTTTAATTTTATGACTTTATTGAAAATTATATTTTAATGAAATTCATATATCTCGAGCGGTAAATAATTTTTTCAAATTCTCTCCCGTCGACCCTATAGCCACGAGTTTTCTGAACAGAAAAAGTACCTTGGTAATTTTTGTCGGACGTACGGTTAGTCTCACAACTTGACAAAATCGAGTCGAATTGAGTATGTAAAATAAGATTTGACATAATTCAAAATTATTCGAGAATTTATGGACTTCGCGTTACAAAGATTGATTGTACCGAAGAAAAATTGGTTGCCGTAGGATACAGGTCGCATCGTTCATCGTAACTCCTTAAAATTTTGGAGGGAATATCCTTCGTTTATGTAACTTTGGGGAAAAACCAGTGATATTCGATAAATTCGATCATACGGATACGAAAATTTTTGATTTTCAATTCATTTTTTGTAAACGTTGAGATAAAAGAGTGTGTTACGTATGCTCACAAAAATAGAAGATCGGTATCATCTCTAGTAGGTATTTAGATATCATTGGTTTGCCTCGACATTACAAATTACAAATTTGAAAAAGTTTTCATTTTATTTTGTTCCATCGATACAATAGATCCTCGAAGAAATTTTTTTTTAGAAATCTTTGATCTTCAATATCAGACTAGAATCATGAAAAAAAAAATTTAGGGGTTGGTAAAAAAATGAGCGTAAAACTTTTACTTTCCCATCTTTTTTTTTTTTTTTTTTGTCTTTTTTGTTCTTTATTTTCTACACCCTAGTTCACCAGACGCATATCTCCGTATTATACCATAAATGCGTGTATATAACGCGTGGCGGGTATATATATATAACAAATAGAGGGAAAAGCTCCTCCGCTCAGCTTATTGTTAGTGAATGCGTAATACGTATAGGGATGACGTGGACGGTTGGAGGCAAGAACGCAGCAGGCAGCTATAGGGGTAGACTACTCGGTCGGTCGTTCATTCGTTCGTTCGTTCAGTGGGTTCACTAGGACATATCGATCCCCGTCCGGGCGTCGCGTCGCGTCGTGGGGTTTGGGAGAACGCGCTTGGACAAAGGCACCCAAGACTTGTTGGGGCGCCTGCGCCCTTATTCGGTCCTTCCTGAACCCGGGGGTTGAAACGGTATACTAGGAAAATAATGTATATATATATCAATCTATATCGACTAAGAGAACAAAGGAACTTACGCCACGGCCGAGCTGGTTGCTTATCGGCTCTAATTACGCGCGAAAATCGTCGAACCTTGTAAATGGAAAGAACATTTACAATACATCGAAAAGTATAGAGGATGTTCATTTTTTCTTATTTTTCTTTTTTTTCTTATTGTCAATGTCAAATTCAACGACCTATATCTCCGCTCCTGGGCAACTGATAGTTTTCTCCGACCCACCACCTCGCAGATGGATTCTTCCCCTTGAAAATAAAACTTTGCAGAACATCGCCGGACAACGGGTTCAAAAGTTGTCAACGATTTAACAAAATCTGACATCGGTGATATTTCACCTGTTGTTTTTTTTTTTTTTTTTTACACTTTTGTTCAAATTTATTTATAATGCATTTTATCATCACCTGAGTCTCGAGGAGTGATTGGAAATTCGTTTTTCGGTCATTCCTTTCCTCTGCAGATACATTTTGCAACATAAATATCGTATTTTCCTGCGAATCAACAGTTTCTGAAACTGCGTGCAGGATTAAATGAAAACTGTTGCATCTACGATGTTCAGGCTAGAACATACTTGTTCGGTGTACATTTCCGCACAGTGTGAACTACGGATAGTAAAATCGGTCTGAAACACTTTTATGATAGATGCAGAAACGATATTGACAAACTTGAAACAGTTGTGATATTAAAAAACGATGTAAATCATTGTAAAAAAATGATCATTCCAATGAACCTAATGTAATTTACGTAGTTCACACCGTAGACATAAAATTGTCTAAAATATTCATGTGAAATTTAGTTAATTTCGGATGATTGGTGCCTGCAGAGCAATTCTCCACAGATCAATTAATTATAAATTTGCCTATGAAAGAGAGCTTACTACATCAATTGGATTAATTCCAACGCTTTGAAATAGCATTTGGTAGATGAATGATTAATGACGAATATAATTCAGAGCCGAATTGATCCAGGGCTTAATCATTTCACAATACATTGTCCAAAAAATGTTATGATAACGCTTACAAAATTTATTTTAATATCTCTGAAATGTAGCAGCATAATCCTTGAATGCTGACTATGTACATAGTTTGATTATTTCAATCCATGTACTGTTGGAAAAATTGAAGAAAAAATAATGTCCCAGGAGGTCCACTATCATTTTATGTCAATTTCAACACTTTTTTTTTAGTTAAAACAACATTATTTTCACTTGAACGACAAATTTTTCTGTTGTTTCAACGGAAAATAGTGTTGAAATCAACATAAAAATTATAGTGGACCTCCTGGAACATTTTATTTCTAACTGTGGCATCAAAAGGGCAAAGTGATCAATGAAAACTATATTATACCTACTTCAAAGCGAGATTAATTTCAGCCTTGATCATTTCATAATCCATTCCTAAACGTAGCTGTTTAAAAAAATTTGATGTCGCAATTGGTGTGCACGAAAAAGCACCTAAAGTTGAGTCTTTATTCTGTTTCCTTTGTCTTCCGGTAAATTTTTTTGGGTCTTTTAATTTATAATTTTATTCTTTTTAAACGGCGACGGTTTCCCTCATAGTACGTACTACGCCCCTCGAGATAAGTAACGACGGGTGGCTGTTGGGTGTAATAAAACCGTCCCTATGTCTAACCTCCTTTGTACGGGACGTTAACTTTCTAAGGGTGCTCGAAGACGGGTGTAGTAAATTTCTTAATTGAAAATGACCCTTCCTGCTCTGTTACGGTTGTGAGCTACTTCTTCTTCTTCTTCTTCTTCTTCGTTGAGCTGAACTGAACAAACCACCGTCCTGACGAACGTCCACCTCGTAGATAGGAATTGGTATGAGAAAAGTAGGGAAACCGGGTCCGTTCGAGGAATAAAAACTTCAACAATAGAAGGCGAGGCTTCGTGGTCGTAAAAAGAAAAAAAAAAAAACGAAATGATGCTCTCCTAAGGGGCAAAGATACGATCAAACGACGAATAGCAAAATGCGAGTGGAAAACCCAAAAATTCTGATCGTGACTGCGCGGAGCAGTCGTCTCCTTCGCCTCAAATTTCCCCTGGCCTTTACCCAACTCTCGAGTTTTAGTAGCAAACAGAGAACCGAATATGATTCAGTATTTTTCTGTATTACTTTTTCCTTTTTATTTTTATTTCTTTCTTTCTTTTTATTTAATTTTTTTTTTTTCTTACTTTCTTTCTTTCTCTCTCTTTCTCTTCCTTTCTTTTTTAAAGAACACCCAGCGACGTGAGCCGCTTAGACTTTCTTCCCTCGCTACATCTTCTCGTCTTTACTTACTACCCTACCCTACCCTGCCCTTACTTTTCTTATAATTATACCTTCGTTTCGGCTTTGTAAGAAAGGCGTATTATTTATTCTCAACTAAGAAAGCGGGCATTGTCTTGGTGAGAAAAATCAAAGAAACCTCTTCAGCTATACGTTCTAGGCAAAACGCTTATACAGGTAAATCTATGTATAGTGACCGTAATTAGGTTGCAAATTTAATAAAAGTATTACTACACCGTTTCTCCGCACTTCTTACTTTTTCTGTATTTTTTTTTTTTTTTTCTCTATACTCTTTCTTCTTCTTTTTAAAAAATAGAATGATTTACTTTTTTCAATACCTATACGTGTCGTTTGATTTTCTTCATTTTTCGTTTTTGCCTTCGTAAATTGTTTTGAATAATATTATGTTCGCTTTTATTATAATTTATGAAAAAATAGGAAAAACAAATCCTTAGGAAAGTAGTGAAATTGATTTTTTTTTAATAAAATTAAGTAATATAGATATATATACAAACCAATCCGAAATTAAAAGTAAAAAAAATCAATAAAAAAAAAAATAAAATAAAAATAAGATACACACACAATTCACATCTTTTAACACGTCTACTTGTATGTTGCATAAAAACCTACCTAGATAATATCTAGTAGGTATAAGACTTCCTTTCTCGTTCGAATGACCGGCGTGTGGTCGATGAGTGAGGGCAATGGCTTCTTCTTCTTCTCTCATACTAGAATTCCACTAAAACCTATTTTTATATAAAATTATGTATGATACCGTACCCATACACATTATGTAAACCGGCTTTATATGCGTATATATAAGTATATAAAAATGTCGTTTTATCGATCTTGCCTAAAATAGATTGTGTTAATTAGGTGCGGTTTCTCCGTTCATTCATTTATCTCACATCACACACACATATCTTTCCCCCTATTACTATTCAATCTATATATATATATATTATTCCACTCTTTGCTATAATACAGAGTGATTCAGATTTAGCATACTATATTTTGAGAGTAGATTCCTCGCGAAATTCTAAAACCAAATTTCCTTTACCATAAATTCGAGGGCACAATAGTTTCCGAGCTACGTAAGATCCTAGTTGACCAATTGCAGAACTTATAGGTGACGCAGACAGCGCTGCGCATGAGCGGAAGTTGCGCGCTGTCCTGGCTACGCGACCTATACGCTCTGCGATTGGTCGACTAAGATCTTCCGTAGCTCGGAAACTATCGGTCCCACGAATTTTCGGTAAAGGAAATTTGGTCTTAGATTTTCACGGGGAATCTACCCCCGATATATGGCGTTTTAAATCGTTTTTTCTGCGATTCAGTTCATTTTAAACATCTTCGTAATTATTATATCTACTTATTTGTCCGACCGCGAGCTTTTCTGCTCGTTATCTTGATTCAAGAAACGGTTCACGGTTCCTTCTCGTCAACGTTATTAACTTTCTCGGTGTACCTTATATTCCGTTCGCCGAACTCAACACGCGTTTAGCGAAATATTTTAAGAAGAGATCTTCCTGTTCAGATTATCAAGCGATAACTTGTGCTACACGTGCGGTTCATAGCCACAAATATCCACCTATACCCACCACATGCTTGAATGACGCGTTATTCAAAATTTGCTCAAACCCCGGTCAAAAATATTTAACACACATACCTCTACAGGTGGCTAAGACTCTACCGGTTTTCAGTTTTAACTTTAATTGCAGGAAGGAGTGCGTCAGCATTAATCCATAAATCGTCTCTATATAACTCACGGGTCAACCTGCCCAGGAGTTTAGACTTTAGACTTAAGTGATCTCATTTTGTAACATCAGAGTCCCTTCCAGTAGCTGCTGATTTTCTTCAGTACACCGTTAGAAATAAAATGTTCCAGGAGGTCCACTATAATTTTTATGTTGATTTGTCGTTTAAGTGAAAATAATGTTGTTTTAACTAAAAAAAAGTGGTTCTTTTAACTAAAAAAGTGTTGAAATTGACATAAAATGATAGTGGACCTCCTGGGACGTCATTTTTTTCTTCAATTTTTCCAACAGTGTAGTTCGTCTGATTGAAACAATTTTTTTTTTTTTTTTTTTTACGTTTTTTTATGAGTTTTTCGCATTCTCTTCTGATCGGATCGACGTTTCGTTCGGATCTTCGTATTGTTTGAAATCTTATTCGACTCGATTTTAAAGAACGAATTATTTTGGAAAAAATAAACAAAATATATAATGGATGTAGGTATACACAGTTTTTCATTTACTTAGATCATTTGTCTATGTATATATGTGTGATATATAGATACACACTTGTATATAGTTGACCTGTGTCTTATATATATATATTATATTATATGTGTGTAGTTTTTTCTAGTTCTAGAATAAACTCCATAAAACCTACTGAAACTTATTCGATCTATTTTACGAGGGAACTTCCAGGCCTAGCCAAGGCTCGGCCCGATGCTTGGCAGAAAGCCTGCGCCAGGCATCGAGGCTCCTGAAAAACAGAAATTTCGTAAACAGGGGTCTTCTTGGCCTAATACGTATTTCAGAATTATATTGGAACAGGGGAAAGGCGAGGGCTGTGCGAGCTCCTAAGGTTCTTTGACGTAAAAGGTTCGTAAATCTGAAAAGAGTTTCTGGCCTTAGATATATACACACAGTTTTTATATACGAGTGTAATGTGTATTACATACCTACATATATACAGCTACGTTCCGAATCCAATATTTCAACGCGAATTTATTTTTCGACAAATATATATTGGAAAATGAAATTGATTATACAGGGTGATTCACATTGAATACAGCATATTTTGAGAGTAGATTCACCGTGAAAGTCTAAGACTAAATTTCCTTTACCGAAAATTCGAGGGACCGATAGTTTCCGAGCTACGAAAGATCTTAGTCGACCAATCGCAGAGCGTATAGGCTGCGCAGCCAGGGCAGCGCGCAACTTCCGCTCATGCGCAGCGCTGTCAGCGTCACCTATAAGTTCTGCGATTGGTATAAACTAAGATCTTCCATAGCTCGGAAACTGTTGGACCCTCGAATTTTTGGTAAAGGAAATTTAGTCTTGGAATTTCGCAAGGAATCTAACCTTTAAAATATGGCCTGCTCAACCTGAACCACCCTGTATATATAGCTTCGAGTATAAATTCTCGGTTATAATTTCTTCTTTGTGTATAGGTACTATAGATACCTATACATGAGTCTTTAAAGAATGACATGCATATAGGTGTAGAGAAGTGTGAGTTTTCTGTTAACTTAACCTACATACTGCATCTAAGAGACTTCGGAGTTCGGCGTCTTAGTTCTGACGCACTGCGTGCTAACATTAAGGAGATATATTGTATAGTAGGTGTCGTGTAAACTAAGATCTCAAGAACGTTATACCGTTGGTTGAAAGTCCGTTAACGTTAATGCTCGATCGATTCCTGATTCATCGAAAACTTTAAAAGGAAATCGTTTTTTTTTTTTTTTCTTCTTCTTTTTATCTTCTTTTCTAGCCATCTAGCAATTTATAGAAGACCTATGATTCTCGTCCTCTTATCGTTCAGATTTTCTACCTCCTTCATAACGTAGTAGGGGAAAAAAAAAAGAAAAAAAAAAATTACTTAAAAAAATTCTCGCTTTTGAAATTTGACGACGAACATTCGGTTATGCGATCTGTTGAAAATCGATATGCTTGTGTCCGAAAATTTTTTGTAGTTTAAAATTGTACAACTCCTCCACGTTGAAATCTCATTTCTTTAATTAGAATGAAATGAAAAGTAAAATGATTTTCAAATTTTTACTAGAAAAAAAAAAAAAAAATTCACAGCAATATCTAGAGATTTACCGTGATTGTGCCTCGATTTGTACATATATGAGGAAAATTTAGACGTAAATTTTAACTAACAAAATATTGGCGTCTTTGTCGTCTTCTCCTTTCTTCATTTTTTTTTTTTTTTTGTTTTAATTCTTTTCCTCACAAATCTCCGGAATTCAGATTCAGGGTTAAAGATATCTAGGGGCTAGGGGTGGTTGCAGTTATTCGACCAACCAAGCGACCGACCGACCTAGCGACCGAGCGTTGAGCGTCGAGCGGCGTCACGGCGCTCCTTTGTTCGTCCGCCGCGGAATCGATACCCCCGCGTCGCGTCGTCATCTCGCGCCCACTCCTTTGTTCGCAAATTAGGATTGACGGGGCAGAGGACAACCCCTTGCCTACTATATCCTCCCGTCACTCAACGACTCCGTTCTATACCTTTCAACACCCCGCCACGCTGTGCTGGCAACAATTTTCATCAATTGACAAGAGCTGCTTTTGCATTATCGCAAGTGGGAATAGAAAGTTTAGTTTTATTCCACAAGTTCTCGCCGCAGACTCAAAACCGCGAACTAGAATTTGAGGATACACTCAGAAAAAGGTCTTGTTGACAAAACCGAAATTTGGTTGTTATATGGACAATCACATTTTTTGTTCAGTCAATCAAATTTTTTGTTCAGTCACCAAAAATTTCGTTGGAATAACCAAAATTCTGTTGGGAAAACCAAATTTTGTTGGGATAACCAAAATTTTGGCTATCGAACAAAATTTTTAGTCGACTGAACAAAAAATGTTATTGTCCATATAATAACCCAAATTTTGATTGTGGCAACAAGACCTTTTTCTGAGTGTATGATCGCAGTGCATGCGTAATGAAATTCTGATTTTCACCTAAAAGTGAGACTCATGTCAGTTTTGGCCAAGTTTAGGCGCAAACTAGACATTTGAAATTCTCATTCGGACCCCTAGATCCTAGAATTCAGAGAAGCTCCGTAATTCTTCGGTTCAATAAAACGTTTTGTGAACTGATTGACGAGTAAATTTAAAGTCCGAAAATGAAATCGATAATTGAGTTGATTTTCTGCAGATTTTTCAGGCTGTAAGTAAAATTTGAAAATTTGGTAGGACGTAGAGACGCTAATCGGAATTTCAAGTGCTAGAGCTGATTCTGATTCACAGCTTTGGATCCTCTCACGTAGGACACAATTTTACTAAAACAGAATTATATTCACATCGACAAAACTAAAGAGCGAAGAAATTCCGACTTTAGACTTTAGAGGATTGAACTAGAATTTTTGATCCAACTTATTCCGGATGCAATTATAGATCTGATGGATATACATATAGATATATCATAGTACATTACCTATGTGCGTAGTGAGATTAAGATAGCCTTGACACGAATAGATAACCGGTTATAATTTTGGGAATTTAATTTGCGAATATAATCTCTAACTCGCGCGTTAGAAACTCTATGGATAATAAACGCAGAAGTGATTATTAGATCGTAGAAATAACTAGCTTTGTAAGTAGTTACCAACAGCTACGACAAGCATTGAAATCAATTGAATATCTCGAATGCGAAGAGCGCCATTCTTTTCGTTGTAGGTATAGGATATATAGATTATAGATAAGAAAAATGATCAGGTAATTGGCTGCACCGAGAGACTAGTATAGGTATAGATTGATAATTAATTTTTTTTTTTTATATAAACGTAGAAGAAAAAGAAAGAAATAATTTTCGTGTATTTTGGTGCATTAATTTAAATCGAAAAGTTCAAAGGCTTTGGGGGAGTTCTTAGAATTGACATACGAATCTGGGGTTTTGACTACATTTTTTCGTATGGAATTTGGAGACGTTCTCTCCCACGGGAGCATGGGAAATTCGAATATGACCGAATTAAGGACCATCCTAATTTATATAATTTAAATAGATAAAAATGAAAGATCATATACGTACTATATGTGTACGCCTTTAATCTTGGAATTAATAATGTCACCTGCGTGTAAATTAAATAACTTAGATAGGTATATTAGACTGTGTCAAAATAACTTTTTTTTTTTTTTTTTTTCAATTAAATATATCTCAAAAATTTCTTCAATATGAAAAAGAAATTCTCCTCAAGTTTGAGCTCAATATCTCTCAAATTTAGCTGGCGCAAAGGGGGGGTCCCCTTTCCCATCTAAAATACATGGGAATTTTTTTTTTTTTTTTTAGTTTTAGAATAACTATATGAATAAAATTTTTTCTTAAATTTTGTTACACACTACCTTATAGGAAATTCAAGGGGACCCCCCTTTGCGCCAGCTCAATTTTAGAGATATTGAGCTCAAACTTGAGGAGAATTTCATTTTCATATTGAAGAAATTTTTGAGATATATTTAATCGAAAAAAAAAAAAAAAAAAAGTCATTTTGACACAGTCTAAGGTATATATTACATATATATATATACAGATTATGGATATTGTTTCTTTTTTCTTTTCGTTTCTTTCTTTTCCCTTCTCCTACATCGAGGGTATACACAAGAGAGGATTATTTTCTGAGCGATTTCATCCTCTTTCCTTAAATTAAGGACCCTGTATATATCCGTGTATGTATGTATGTACATGGTACCATTTACCTGAGGGTTTACTATACATATACAATATAAATAGCTATATGTACGATGAGAAGAACGCAAACACTCAAAGTGGTCTCAGCTTTGGCTCGGCATGGGAATCTTTAGCTGAGAACGAAACGAGGATATTTTGTAATCCTATACCTATATATAATATACATAGGTATATGTATAAAAAGGAAAATTTCTTCTATATACTTATCGTATCTATATATACAGGGTGATCAATTTCAATTTTTTTTATATGCAATTTACTTTTTTTTTAGGGGCGGAAGGAATAATGGTGATACGGGCTAAAGTTTTTTTTTTTTTTTTTTCTTTTTTTTTTTTCTTCAAAGAAAAGTTAAAGTAGGTACATACTAACATACATAGATCAAAGAGTTTTCGACAAGGTTTTCGCGGCAACTTTTTTTCATTCGTCTTTTTTTTTTTTTTTTTTTTTTTTTATCTGTATTTTTCTCATCCTTTCAGAAATTCTGAGAATCGTATCAAGTTTTTTTCGAATTTTTTTTTTTTTTTTTTTTGTTTTCGTTATTTACAACAATTGTTTCTCTTTCTTCTATATGTATGTATTACCAATTCAGTATATATAGTATAAATAGCAGTTGCATAGATACAGAGCGAATGGGAAATTGAAATTCCTTTTCGAAACTTGTGGGAAAAGAAAAAAGGAACCTGACTATGTAAAGAATCTTATTTTTTTTTTCCTTTTCTTTTTATTCTTCTTTTTCCTTTCCTTCTTTTTATTACAAGGAAGAGTAATTTGAAAAATCTAAGAAACAGTAGCTTGTCAAACGCCGCGCCGCGAACGAATAGCGTACCGCGACTTTACCAGAAAGCTTCTTTTCTTTTTTTTTTTTCTTTTCTCTTTCCTTTTTTTTCTCTCTTTTGCCCCCTGGATCTCCATTATTTCGTAAGTGAATCGCTGAAAAAGATTAAAATAGACCATTCCGCGTATATATATTGCATAAAGTATTTTTTTTTTTTTTTCTCTCTTTTTTTTCTTTCTTCGTGTTTCCTTTCTTTCTATATGGTATAATATACATATACCATATACACATATTATAATATACGTTCCCGAAAATGTCCGATCTGGTTTCGTCACCCACGACGTTGTTTCTTCGTCTTCATTTTTTTCCATTTCATCTTATACCTTATTCTTCGTACTATTTTTCATTTTTTCGTTCTTATTTATTTATTTATTTATTCTTGTGTTGTTGTTTTTTTTTTTTTTTTCCCCCTTATGATTCCTTTCTTGACTTTTCTTCTCAATTCTCACGGGAACCCGTGCGTCACACACACACACACATACACATACACACGCATACACTATGTCGAAAGAAATTGGTCCCCTTAACTTACAGGAACGAGGACGTGGGTGGATTGGAAGTTTATGTAAGCGTTTATATCTTCGGGTTATATACCGTTAAATTTTTCGCCCTTAGGTCTATATATATATATATACTACACATAATATATACATACATACATACATACACGGAAAGAAATTTTTCACGTATATCACTATGCCAGTATGGGCGTGAAGGCCATGCTGTATGGTATCGACGATTTTCATTCATTTTAATAGTTCGGTCAACAGACTTTTATTCAGAAGTTTTTTGTATATTCACCAAAAATGATGGGCAAGGTGTCATTTGGTTCGGAAAGGCATTTAGAAACTTTTCGAAAGGGTCCCAAAAAGGGCCGAAAAAAATTGCAAAAGTTATAAACAATTTATTAAAAAAAAAAAAAAAGAGGGTGAGTTCGGTTTTTTGCGAATATCTCAAAAGCCATTTGAGATATTCAAAATCGCAAAAAATATCCTAAAAGAGCAGAAAATTTCCTACAAAAAAGCCTCGACTCCTCAAACTCTACAACCAATATTTATAATTTTAATTGTGCGGTGAAAAAAGGACTGAAATCGCGCGCGCGGCCGCCGCCTAACCTATTTTTAGTCCTTTTTTCACCGCACAATTAAAATTATAAATATTGGTTGTAGAGTTTGGGGAGTTAGAGCTTTTTTGTAGGAAATTTTCTGCTCTTTTAGGATCTTTTTTGCGATTTTGAATATCTCAAATGGTTTTTGAGATATTCGCAAAAAACCGAACTCACTCTCTTTTTTTTTTTTTAATAAATTGTTTATAACTTTTGCAATTTTTTTCGGCCCTTTTTGGGACCCTTTCCAAAAGTTTCTAAATGCCTTTCCGAACCAAATGACACCTTGCCCATCATTTTTGGTGATTATACAAAAAACTTGTGAATAAAAGTAATAAACTATATCATCATTAAATTTATAAACGAATTATTTACGCGTTTTTATCATTTTCAAAGAATAATGATACGATCTGCGATATTTACTAATGAAGAAGAAGAAGAAACGAAAGTGAAAAAAATATGCGTAAAATTGAATTTGGTATAAGTAGCTTATAGTTGTCAGAGGCAGCCTAGGTACGTATAACACGCGTCTTTGTTAATCGGAAATGGGTAAGGGGCGTTTTAGTAAAGTGGAATGATGATGAAGGGTTCTGGGCGTAAAGCGAAGTTTAAAACCGTGACACGCTATAATGTATAATTAATGTTAATTTCTGCGTGTAACTTGGGGAGCGTTCAAGTCTTAAGTCTCAAGTCCCGAGTCTTGGAAGTCTCCGAGAAATTCGTGAGTCTATACTCGTATATACGCAACGTTATACGAAACAGCGCAGCTGGATCAAGGGAATGACTAATGTAAGTTACAGAGAGCTGTACAGATCCTTCGCAGAAGGAACTCTTACCACTTTGAGGCTTATTGTTGTACCTCATAGTCGTCGTCGTCGTCGTCGTCGTCGTGGGTGGTTCTCGTTCTCGTTCTGGTTCTCGTTCTGGTTCTGGTTCTGGTTCTGGTTCTGGTTCTGGTTTACCAGTCGGCGTTAAATATCGTGTAGGCTTTCGCGAATTCGGTTTTCCCTTCGCACATATATATACCTACCTATATACTACCTTATACTCAACGAACGTGGTTTGCGGTTCGCTTTCGTTCCACATTCTCTGTTCCTTGTTCCGAATTTACAATCGGTAGTTCCACCGAGTTTGTAAATGACGACGGCGTACTCATGAATATTCATTATACTACTAGCGCGCGCGCGTGTCGCCCGACGTTCTCTTCGGGACCATATCCCATCCTGCATATACACAGACATGCATACAAATTAAACATATACCTATACACACGCGCTTTATAGCTACGGAAATTTAGAATTTAACGGCATACCGCGAAAGAATGAAAATCATTTGTCATCCAGAGATATAACCAGCTATTTAGGTCAAACGGTAAATCTGCTGGTCTGTGGCCAGATAGTAACGCGTTTGTTGTACGATTTTTCTTTTTTTGGATTCATTAAATAATCAGTTTTTTCACAACTGATCATTTCAGATTTTATTTAGCAAAAATGTAGCAAAAAAAAAATTTGACTTGAAAATCAAACATTTTCGTATCCGTAAATCGTTAGATCCTCGTACGAAAATCGTACGTTAGATCCTCTTGACAGGAAAAAAAAAAAAAAAAAAAAAAAAATATTAATAGCTTAATAAATTTACTTACTTTACTTTATATTTTATTCTTCTTTTTCTTTTCTTTATCGACTTTCCCAGGCCAGGTGCGTGCCTCGCGAGTTAAATATGCAGCAATGTCATAATACCAACGCAAAATTTCGTACGATTCCTAATATGTACTGGGTGAGTCTCTATCAAAGGTACAAAATGGGAGGGACTTACGTGCCTCTCTTAATTTCTTGGAGTGAAAATTGCACCACTCCAAGAAAAAAAGAGTGAAATTTCACTTTAAATTGAGTGAATTTCACTTCAATCAGAGTGAATTTTCACTTCTTTGGATTGAAAACAGCACCAGTCAAAAAAAAAAAAAGAGTGAATTATTCACTCCAAAAAATGTAGAGAGTGATTCGTGATTAGACATTGCTACACCCTACATCCCCACCGGATAATTGTTTACCTCATGATGATGATTGGCTGAATGCTGTAACTAAGTCCCACCCATTTTGGAGCTTTGAAAATACTCACCCTGTATATGCGGGTCCAGTTGTGGTTTAGTTAAGGCGGAACCCTTTGCGGTTTGCAAGGCTTCCGCACGAAACCCTTCAACCATCTCAAGGAGAGTGTGCGATTTTCCGCCATATAGGTATATACATATATGAAACGTATATGAAACAAATTGATTTTGGCAGCCGCAAATAGTTCGATCGAGTTATAACCAGCCACAATAACCTCGCGGTTTCAAGGTCACGGGAGGTCAAGTAAAATTTCTTATTTTCGTAACCTTTTGACTTTAATCTGACTTTTCTATATATATATATTTGACAAACCCGCAAGTATACATGAATATTTAATAAACTTTATGCGTGAACGTGATGAGGATGTAATTTTCCTGAAAATGTCGAGACGTGAAATTCAAAAATAATAAATCAAAATCAGCAATCTATGGTATTTCGTGAATAAATTATCACTAATTCATCAAATTTTTACACATAGAAAGAAAGGTTTACTTGATTCAAGATAATTTTGGGGGTCCAAAAATGAAGACCGAAATTTTCTCGGATCAAATCAAAAATTTTACTATTTGGAAAATTTTCTTGGTTCGAGTAAAATTTTTGATTTGATCCGAGAAAATTTCGGTCTTCATTTTTGGACCGTAAAATTATCTTGAATCAAGAATAATTTTCTTGGCTCAAGTTGACCTTTTTTTTTCTGTGCAGACGCGTGAAAAATCGCGTTTTTCAACTTTAACCCGAATCCGACGATTTCGAATTCTTATAGAAACGCGGATGAAATTTAGAAGATTAGAATTTCAAGATCACTAGACAAAGAGACTCTAATCTCATTTGCTTAATTCCATATATTATATTTTGAATCAATTTTTTTATGCTCGTTTCGAAAATTTTCTACGAAGGATTTTGACAAATAATAATTTCCTATCGATTTAAATTAATATTCTATAAATCTAGTGGAAATAATTAGAGTTTGACTTAGGCGAGATACGTAATAGCGATCCGATCAGATCAGTGTTTTCTATTTTCTCCTTTTATTTTCGATAGAGTGGAAAATTAAAGACGGAGAATAATTTTTCCCTTCTAATAATAATAATAATAATAATAATAAGTATATATATATATATATATATATGAGAAAAATGAGAAGAAGAAAATATAGAAGGAGGAGATGAAGAATAAGACAAAGAAGTAGAAATAAAAAAATGTATTTACATTAATAACAAGAATATCCAATTCCCCCGAAGAACGAACCGGTGGTGTTCTTCTTCTGCTGCTGCTGCGGCGGCTTCGAGCAGAGAAAAGTTACGAGGCTTTTATTCGAAGGAGGCGTTCCCGACCGCTTCGAGAAGAGAGTGCTAGGATTTATATAGAAGACATTTCTAGCCTCGGTTTTACTCCATTCTTTGGAAATTGCGGATCCGCAACAGACACACACACACACACATAGAAATATAGACACATACGTTTTATCCTACGTATTTACTTAGGTAGGGATATACCTTATACCCGACCACAAATTAATGTCTAGAAGCTAATTGTTTTATATCGAACAAGAACCGAAGTTAACCGCAAGTAAGTAAAGAGAATAAGAAGCTTGAGCATCCATTCCCATTCCCTCTTTCACAATTTAACTCAAATTCATTTATTTTCATTTTCTCTTTACGCAGTAGTATAACGTGTAGGTATAGGTACTATATATATTAGAGTGGTCCTTATTTTGGTCATTTTCGAATTGAGATTTCTTCGTTCGGGTTGAAAATAATTTAAAAAAATAAAAATAAATAAACATCCTCCAATTTTGAACTTTTTGGAATTAGATTTTTTTTTTTCGTACTTATTGACGGTGCGCCAGAATTCTGAATGAAGGTCAGTGAAAACGCCATGTTCATCAAACGCAAAACTTCAGAGGCACGTGTTAAAATTGAGATAAAAAGTTCAAATTTATAGGATGTTTTTTTTTTTTTTTTTTTTTTAATTATTTGGAACCCTTTTAGGGGGCGAAGAAATCTCAATTCGAAAATGACCAAAATAAGGACCACTCTAATATATGGGGCATTCCACGCCAACTCGACCAGTGTTAAACCCCGACCATCTCCAAATCATTTCATGTTTTTTTCTAACATTCTACTCGGTAAAAAAACGCGACCTGAATTTTTTTCAAATTTTTCCATCAAACCGTTCATTTTTTTATAAATATTTGAAGTCGATTGCGAATGCCCATTTTTTAAAATCTGAAAAAATTCTCAAAAATCCAGTGAATGACACAACACATCACCCTCCAAGGAAAACGTAGGACAATTTTTTTTTACAATTTTTTTATCACCTGATTCGAAATTTTTATATTTTTAAATCCAAAATTAACACAATTAAAAATTAAAAATATTTTTACACCATTTTTTTTTTTTTTTTTTTTTTTTTTTTTAATTTTCTTAAACTTTATTTTTTTATCCCTATTCTCTTAATTTCGTTCATTTTTTTTTTTTTTTTTCATCCTCATTATTTCTATTTTCCTGCCTTTTCTTTTCGTAAAAACGATGCGATGATGAAAAAAAAATTATTTATATATAGTATACATTTTTATCAGAAAGGAGGATCAAAATTTTCAAGAATTTTTAAGACACCAGTCATAATATTATTTCACAAGATTGATTAATGGTATATAATTCTGTCACAAATATTATTTCCAAGATTTTTCAAATATATTTCACTATAGCTAGCGCGATTTCGTATATATATATATATATATATATATATATAAAAGATTACAAAATATTTCATATAATTTCTGAAATTTTTTTCTACTACACAAATTGTGTCTATAATTATATAGAAATTTTACGAATATTGTATATTTATCAAGAATTTAAAACAAAAAAAAAAAAAAAAAAAATGAAAAAAAAAATTCACAATATTGCACAACATTGCAAAAAAATTTCATCTCTATTGTATATACCTATACAATACATTCCTATAGATATATATATATATATATAGAAGATTTAAATACTCCTGGATAATTGAAATACACGAATAATGTGAGTAAAAATTAAAAAAAAAAAAAAAAAACTAAAAAAAAAAACTTCTTACTTTTCTTTTTTTTTTTCTTTTTTTTATATCGATGTCTCAATTTTTTATAGCTATCGTGGTATAAAAATATCGTCTCTAAGGATAAAGGAGGTTGAAAGGCGGCTCGTAAATATCTTCAAATCGACGTGTGGTTCACGTAAAATACGTTCGCTTTTTTTCACACATATATATATGGGGCATTCAATGCCAAGTTACACCTATAGCCTGTGACCCTGACCATTTTACATTTATTTTTTCATATTTCAATCATGTGTGATAGTTAAATCGGCTCAAAAATCGTAAAAAAAAAAGTGTGTTATTTTCATTTAATTTTCGCAAAAAATGTTTTTTTTTTTTTTTCTAATTTGAAAAAAAAAAAAGTTCAAACAAATTTGATTGAAAATTGAAGACAAGGAAAAGATTTCCGGTGACAAAAATTTACTAAGTTATTAGATTAAAATTATATTGATACGAAATGTTAGAATCGTTTTTTTTTTTTTTTCTCAAAATCATATCGTTTCTTAATTTTTTTTTAATTAGTCTTAATGTATGTTAAAAAAAATGTTGAAAAAAATCGTCTAAAAATTAGAGAAAATTGTATAATATATCGCGTCACTAATGCCATAAGGTCGTAAACGCCAAAAAATTATTTTTTTTGCGAATATGCCCAAACGATGTTATATGGCACGAAAAAGATTTTGCCACCAAAAACACGAAATTTTTTTTTTTTTTTTTTTGCGCTTACGACCTTATGGCATTAGTGACGCGATATATCGCGTTCGTAAAACCAAAAGGGCGTATAAAAAAAAAAAAAAAATTTCTAATCAACCTAGAAATGTTAGAAATAAGGAAATAAGGAAATATATTGAAAAAATGAAAAAAAATTTTTTTTGAGATACGCCCTTTTGGCTTTAAAAAAAAATATTCTCAAAACCAAAAGGGTGTATCGTTTTTTTTCAACTTATTTTTTTTTTTTTTTCATTCTTTCAATATATTTCCTTATTTCTAACATTTCTAGGTTGATTAGAGAATTTTTTTTTTTTTTTTTTTATACGCCTTTTTGGCTCTGCAGAACCAAAAGGGTGTATGATTTGAGATACGCCCTTTTGGTTTTAGGAACGCGATATACATAAATATACCTATATATACGTATCGTGCACCATGCGTGTATAATAAGTGATAAAATATAATTGAATGAATAATGATCGTTATCGTTTATCGGCTAGCCTCGTTCTAACTTACCAGACTAAAAGAGTCGTTCACGTATATGTATACTTATATCGCGTTACTACTGCCATAAGGTCATAAGCGAAAAAAAAAAAAAAAAATTCGTATTTTTGGTGGCAAAATTTTTTTCGTGCCATATAACATCGTTTGGGCATATCCGCAAAAAAATAATTTTTTGGCGCTTACGACCTTATGGCATTAGTGACGCGATATCGTCGTATATACCTACTATACTTATATCGTATACGAACAATTCTAAGAATCGAAATTCGTCGTCGTTTCCGTATTACCCGAGAAATATATATATATACATATATATATGTATCTGTATATAGATAGAGCGAGAGAGAGAGAGTTAGAGGTAGAGATAAGAACCCTCTCATCGATCACTATGTATACTATTACCTATTACAGCGGCTGACGACGATCCTTCAGTGGCAGACACGTGAAAGGTAAACGTATAGCGGGAGTAACGTACCTATATCAGTGGGAATAAAGAAGAGGCTCGTTCGTTGGTTCGTTTCTAAGAACTAGGCATTCCTTCGTCTCGTGACAGTGATTCAGTGAAATAATTTCTTTTTTTTTTTTTTTATCGATCATATTTTCGATGCCCATATATGTTATATATATATAGGAATGAATACGTCACACACGCTACCTTTTATACGTTTATATTATACACACATATGCATACATACTTCGCGTCACTAATGCCATAAGGTCGTAAGCGCGAAAAAATTATTTTTTTTTCCGGATATGCCCAAACGATGTTATATGGCACGAAAAAGATTTTGCCACCAAAAACACGAAATA